>LPNX010194907.1:13880-22334 GCA_001517045.1 Pseudotsuga menziesii | reverse complement strand
TATATATTGTTCACAATTGACGAATTCAATGCATGTGTTTTTTGATGTTCAACACATGAAGAAGATCATTCACAATTGACAAATTCAATGCATACGATTTTTTATGAGTTTGTTGGTTTAGAGTTGAGAGTCATTACAATGGGTCACTATAGGTTACCTTGAAATATATGAAGAAGAAACTATATATATGAATCCATCCGATTATTTGAATTTTTTTCCTAATCCCAACCAAATAAAATAACCCACAATATTTATATTGCAATGACAAATTAAAACCCCCCCTTGACCCCTTAATACAAGGAAATATATTTTTGAGGTTTTTAAGAGTATTCAAACCCACAATATGAATGGACATGATATGATATTGCCTCGCTAGTGAACCCTCCATGCTTTAACAAGGGATGAATAGAGAAATTTCAATAACTGTGCAGAATGGGAGGGTTTTTCTAGCTTAGTAATAATTTGCACAATGCATTGGGACCATTTTTGTTTTGAACATTAGTAAAGATGGAGTCTACTCCAAGGCTCCTGGGCACCCTAGCATATGCAAACTAGGTTTTTCATTTTGCACTTCCTAAAAACCAAAGATGAAGTATTTTGACTTGTGAAGGCTTGCAAAACTCCTATTTTCTATCATATGTCAGTTTGGGTTCCAATCCACAAGTTTAAAAAGGTTTTGACATGTTTTGGAGAACATACAAGCAAATTGCCACCCCAGGACTACACAACTACTTTGGATTCAGGGCTTCCCAAACAATCTATGAATTGTCAGTTTCACGCATGGATTTTGTTCATTAACATATTAAATAACATCAAAAGCTAAAAGGAATAAAATTTGATGAGTATAAGTTTGTTAATCAAAGCTACACTAAAAACTAACAATTTTTCATCAAGATCTAGACTAGGGGACGAATATTCATATGAAACTTAGACTTTAATTATTTGAATTACAGAAATGACTGTAGAAGTTCATCATTATAGAACTTACATCAATTGGAATTTTTGTTTCCTCTCATAGGAATATAAACCATGACATACTTCAGTACGTAACTCTCAACATGAGGAAAATACTAAAATACTATGGGATTCTAATGTGAGACTTCTCAATCTCTGTAAAGGAACTCGAACTTGGATATAATTGGCTTCAAGAGATGCATTAAAACACTAACAATGGATGAAATCCAACAATCCTTTCATATCACTGAAAGTGAAGTTGGGGCACACCTCACGGCTGCGACTAGGGGCACATCTCCCAAGTCAAAGAAGATAAGATCTCTCAATTAGATTTTCAAAATGTAAAATATGTGAGAGTGTTGTGCCCTCCCTATTTCATAAGACATTTATCTTCTTATTCAAGCTTCCTTATGTTTAGAATACAACATCAAGAGTCATTCTCCAGTCTTGTAATATTAAGACAACATGCTTGTGTAATCCTACGAATATCCCCATATGATTGAGGTGGTGATGTTGTAAAGTCTTGTGAGTAATATCAAGACTGTAGGCTTGGGTAGCCCTACGAATATCCTGATATGATTGAGGTGGATAGTAGGCTTGTGTATCACTACAAATATCCTCATATGATTGAGGTGGACAGTAGGCTTGTGTATCCCTACGAATATCCTCATATGATTGAGGTGGACAGTAGGCTTGTGTAGCCCTACGAATATCCTCATATGATTGAGGTGGACAGTAGGCTTGTGTAGCCCTACGAATATCCTCATGTTGTGAGGTGGCATAATTTACTATGTAAAGTAGATATATTATGTGATGTATGGCTAGTCATGGTCAACAGGTGCTACAAGTCTCCTTCAGGGATTAGCTACCCCTAGAGTGATTTATTTTAGCATATCACTATATGACCTAGGGCAATACATATGATCATAGGTTTGGGAATGATCTTATGAGTATGATATGATTAATTAATGAAAACACACATGGAATATGCAGAGATATCTAATATAAGCACAGAGATAGAGAAAGAATTTGAATTACAGTTATGGTAAACAAGTTCAGTTAATTAAGGGTTCAACTCCTTAATTTACACAAATGGTTATTGAAAACAAACACTAATGGAGATGCAATAGTTTTGTTCAGTTACATTCAGTTCTATTTAGTTACATGATGTTATGTTTAGTTACATTTAGTTTTGTTCAGTTACATTCAGTTCAACTCAGTTACATTCAATTTAACTTAGTTACATTCAACTCAACTCAGTTACATTCAGTTCAACTCAGTTAACTACTCAGTTAGAGTTAGTTAATTAATGGAAGGCACGTATCTTCATGTGAAAGATAATTATGCAGTGCCAGCTTGACACCAGATCAGCATGGGGTGCATGATTAAAGATGGATCAATGTTCTAAGTGTTAACAAGTTGTTGTTACATGCAATTATTCTATTTTTGTTGTAAAACCTAATTTGACTTGTCATTTAAGTGATATGCACTTGGAAAGTTAGATATAGTGTTCCATTCGATCTCCTCTGTCTGGTGCTCTCGGTGAAAGCAATATTCTATTGTGTTGTAATCATTCTCTGCTGCTAATCTATCATACTTAAAGATCATTTGTTGGGTTTTTCATCCTCTGAATCACTGGAGGGTTTTCCCAGGGTATATCCTGTGTTCTATGGCTTGATTTATATATTTGAATTATTGATGTGATTTATATGCATTGTTATTATGGATTAAAGTTTTAAAGTTCAAGTTTATTCATATTTTGCACAATCACTAACATGGTATTAGAGCAAGGGCATGAATAAGCTTAGTTTTGTGAAAACACTCTAAGCCTCCGCAAATATTGAAGCATTGAGAAAAAGCATGAAGCAATGGATTCTATATCCGTCCGTCCAAAAGATAGACTTGAAGGAACATCCAAATTCAATACATGGAAGGCGAGGGTTTACAATATTCTAGAAGAACATGATCTAGACTCTTGTGTGACCTCTATGATCGAAGAGCCCACTTAAAATGCAGGAAGGAAAAATTACAAAAAGAATCAAGCAAAAGCACAGCGGATCATATATGACTTCGTGAAGGACACTCTCATGTCGGTGATCACTCCATTGAATACATCAAAGGAGTGTTTTGACACACTCACAAATCTCTATGAGAAGAATGCTCCTACTCAAAAGAGGGCTTTGAAGAACAAGTTGCGCAGCATGAATATGGAGAAGGAGGAGACCATGGAATATTTCTTCACAAATATTTGACAACTGAAGGATCAACTAGCAAGCATCGGTTTGGAGATAGATGAGGATGATCTTCTTCAAACTACCATTGATGGGCTCCCTGCCTCATGGGACACCTTTCTTTCTGTGATAAATGGAAGAGAAGAGCATCCCAATTTCGAAAGACTCTGGCATGATTGCGTTCAAGAAGAAGGGCTCATCCAGAACAAAATAGTGCACACTAAAGAAGAGAATCTAGATCTCATGGCTAGGACTAAGAAAGGGAGGAAGCCTTTCACTCCCAAGAAATTATTTCATTCAAAGAAGAAAGAGATTACAAAGAACTTTGAAAAATCAAAGTTTAAATGTTACTACTATGGAAAGAAAGGTCACTTTGCAAGAGAATGCAATAAAAGGAAGAAGGATGAAGGAAAGTTTCATGCCTCCACTGCAGTAGAAGAAACTTTGCACAAGATTACACTCGAAGAGAAAGAGACTAGAAGAGAGTATTATCTTGTCTCTGCTTTGTCCGGATCCATCATCACAGTATACATGGCTGATCGATAGTGGTGCTTCCAAGCACATGTTAGGGTACAAGCATGCACTCTCCAATCTAAAGGAGAAACAATTCTCATGCATGGTAGAATTGGGAGACAATTCTACATATCCAATCCTAGGAGTGGGATCCACATCATTCCAGTTAAAATCAGGAGACATGCTACATATGGATGGAATTTTGTATGTTCCTGGATTGAAGAAAAATATACTCTTTGTTTCTTTCCTTGAAGATAAAGGCTTCCGTGTGATCTTCATGAAGAATCATGTATACTTATGGCCAAAGAACCAGAACCTTGATACTGCTGTTATTTTCGGAGTTTGAGAAGGAGGACTCTATAAGGTCCCAGGAAAGACTATTTCAGCGATGGTAACTCATACTATCATCCCATGCAATATTTGGCATAGGAGACTCGGACATCTCCACTTCAAAGCACTTCCTAGTTTACGGCAAATGGTGAAAGGTATGCCTAGTTTTGATTATGTTCATGATTCTATATGTCGAGATTGTGCTTTAGGAAAGAATTTTAAAAATAAATTTCCTAGCATCCATACTAGATCTAAAGGAATCCTTGACTTAGTACATTCAGATCTGTGTGGACCCATGTCTACCCCTTCCCTCAGTGGGTACATTTACTATGTTTTATTCATTGATGATTTCTCCCGTAAGGCCTAGATTTACTTTATGAAATCCAAAAGTGAAACCTTATGTAAATTCCAAGAATTTAAAGCCTTGGTAGAAAACTAGAAAAGTGAGCATATCCATGCCTTAAGGTCTTATAATGGAGGAGAGTTTGAATAAAATGCCTTTAATGAGTTTTCTAGTGATGCAGGGATATGTAGACAATTAACAGTTCCTTACAACCCACAACAGAATCGGGTTGTAGAGAGAAATAATAGAATTGTTTGTGAGGGTTCAAAATCCATGTTACATGATCAGGATATTTCT
Organism: Pseudotsuga menziesii; assembly: GCA_001517045.1. NCBI lineage: Eukaryota > Viridiplantae > Streptophyta > Pinopsida > Pinales > Pinaceae > Pseudotsuga > Pseudotsuga menziesii. Next base: position 17,666 of record LPNX010194907.1, on the reverse strand, counting down.
GCTTATTTATGGGCAGAAGCTATTAGTACAGCAGTGTACATTCAAAACAGAAGTCTGCATGTAGTTCTTGACGAGAAAACACCTGAAGAGGTGTTCACTGGTGAAAAACCAGACATATCACATCTTCGGATTTTTGGATGTCCTGTGTATATTCACATTCCAAAAGAAAAGAGAACCAAGATGGAAGCTTATGCAAAGAAGGGAAATTTTGTTGGCTACAGTGGGACCTCCAAATATTTCAGAATTTATGTAATTGGTGAGAGACATGTTGAGGTAAGTTGGGATGTGACTTTCCATGAGGTGGAAGCATTCAAACGGTCGAAAGATCTTGAATGTGATCTAGAGATAGATAATACTGAGATTTCTACTTCACAAAATCATGAGAATGATTCTTCCCCTTCCGAGATTCAGAGGGAGAATCCAGTAGATCCTACAGAGTTACCTATCATTGATGAACCAGTTGAACTGGTTAAGGAACCTCCTACAAAGAGGAGGGAAGCATGGTGCCATGATATATTGAGAGATGCTGAGAAGCATGGAGCACCAGTGGGGACTTCCAGAAAGCATATGCATCCTTATAGATATTCAGGATATGTTGCATTGATGAGCAACATCAGTAACTCCAAGCCTTCATCATATGAAGAGGCTGCAGAGCAACAAGTATGGAAAGATTCTATGACAGAGGAGTATCATTCTATCCTAAAGAATGATATTTGGGATATTTTTCCCAGACTCAAGAGGAAGTGAGTTGTTCCTTCTAGATGGCTTTACAAGATAAATCATGCTGTAGATGGCGGCGTGGAAAAATTCAAAGAGAGATTTGTTGCCCGAGGATTCAGAAAGAGGGCATTGACTATAAGGAGACCTTCATTCCAGTGGCCATGTATACTACTAAGCTCTATTGTTTCACTTACATCAGTATTAGGTTGGAAGCCTCACTAGATGGATGTGAAGAATTCCTTCTTCAATGGTGAGATTATGGAAGAAGTTTACGTTGATCATCCTGATGGTTTTGTGATACATGGGAAGGAATACCATGTCTGCAAGTTAAAGAAAGCTCTATATGGGTTAAAACAAGCTCTTCGAGCTTGGTATGCCAGAATAGACAGTTACCTTTAGAAACTGAGTTTCTTGAAAAGTGATGTAGATTCCATCTTGTACTTTAAAGTAGTGGAGAACCTGCCTTTGATATTGGTTCTATATGTTGATGATCTTTTCCTCATTGGAGAGGAAAAATTGATTGTTAAGTGTAAGAGGGAGCTTACCTCAAAGTTTGAGATGAAATACTTAGGTCTTATGCACTGCTTCCTAGGTCTTGAGATTTGGTAGAGGAATGATGAGATATTTCTATCTCAAGGGAAGTACACAATGGAAATCTTGTAAAGATTTGGCATGGTGGATTGTAAATCCATAAACACTCCGATGGATTCCAATTTGAGGAAACTGCAGGAGACTGAGACTGGATCGGATCCAATGGACCCCACATTATATAGAAAGTTGATTGGCTCGTTGATGTACTTGGTACAATCAAGGCCAGACATTTTCTATGCAGTTAGCATCTTGTGTCAGTTTGTGACTGATCCTAGACACATACATTGGGTTGCAGGTAGGCACATCTTGAGGTACCTCCACGGTACAATTGCTTATGGACTCGGGTATGCCTCCAATGGAGGAATTTTATTTCTTGGATATACTGATTCTAATTGGGATGGCAACATTGTTGATCGAAAGAGCAATTTCAGATACTATTTCAGCTTGGGTTATGCTATGATTTCTTGGTCCAGCAGAAAGCAGGGCTCAGTTACCCAAAGCACAACAGAGGCTGAGTACATTGCTGCTAGTACTGCTTGCAGAGAAGTAGTGTGGCTAAGAAATCTACTTGGAGGATTACTCAGTGTAAAGCTAGAAACAATAGTGATCATGCATGACAACCAAATTTATATAAAGTTTTCTGAGAATCCTATGTTTCATGACAAGTCAAAACACATAGAAATGAAGCATCACTTCATTCGAGACATGGTCCAGAAAGGTATGGTAAAAATTTAGTATGTATCTATTGAGGAGTAGATTTCAGATGTGATGAAAAAGTATTTATCTATGACAAATTTTAGACACTTATGAGATAAGCTTGGTATGGCAGAGAATGTCTCCCTCGCTGAGAGGGAGTGTTGAGAATACAACATCAGGAGTCATTCTCCAATCTTGTAATATCAAGACAATAGGCTTGTGTAGTCCTACGAATATCCTCATATGATTGAGGTGGTGATGTTGTAAATTCTTGTGAGTAATATCAAGACAGTAGGCTTGTGTATTTCTACGAATATCCTCATATGATTGAGGTGGACAGTAAGCTTGTGTAGCCCTACGAATATCCTCATATGATTAAGGTGGACAGTAGGCTTTTGTAGCCCTACGAATATCCTCATATGATTGAGGTGGATAGTAGGCTTGTGTAGTCCTACAAATATCCTCATTTTATGAGGTGGTGTACTTTACTATGTAAAGTAGATATACTATGTGATGTATGGCTAGTCATGGTCAACAGGTGCTACAAGTCTCCTTTAGGGATTAGCTACCCCTAGATTGATTTACTTTAGCATATGACTATATGACCTGGGGAAATACATATGATCATAGGTTCGGAAATGATCTTATGAGTATGATATGATTAACTAATGAAAACACACATGGACTATGCAGAGATATGTAATATAAGCACATAGATGGAGAGAGAATTTGAATTACAGTTATGGTAAACAAGTTCAGTTAATTAAGGGTTCAAGTCCTTAATTTATGTAAATGGTTATTGGAAATAAAAACTAATGGAGATGCACTAGTTTTGTTCAATTACATTTAGTTTTGTTCAGTTACATTCAGTTCTTTTCATCTACATTCAGTTCTTTTCATCTACATTCATTTCTGTTCAATTACATTTAGTTCAACTCAGTTACATTCAGTTTAACTCAGTTACATTCAGTTCAACTCAGTTAACTACTCAGTTAGAGTTAGTTAATTAATGGAAGCCACATATCTTCATGTGGAAGATAATTATCGGAGTGCCATCTTGACACCAGATCAGCATGGGGTGCATGATTAAGGATGGAACAATGTTCCAAGTGTTAACAAGTTGTTGTTACATGCAACTATTATATTTTTGTTGTAAAACCTAATTTGACTTTTTATTTTAAGTGCTATGCACTTGGCAAGTTAGATACAATGTTCCATTCAATCTCCTCTCTCTAGTGCTCACAGTGAAAGCAATCTGCTATTGTATTGTAATCATTCTCTGCTGCTAATCTATCATACTCGAAGGTGGCTTGCTGGGTTTTTCATCCTCCGAATCAGTGGAGGGTTTTCCCAGGGTATATCCTGTGTTCTATGGTTTGATTTATATCTTTGAATTATTGATGTGATTTATATGCACTATTATTATGGATTAAAGTTTTAAAGTTCAAGATTCTTCATATTTTGCTCAATCACTAACACCTTGGACCCAATGCACCCTCATGAGTTAGAATATGAATTTTTATTTTGTGTAGCCTTACTTTTCTTTATGACTTTTTCTTCTTTATCCTGCTTTCCTTCTTTTGCTCTACCTTTTTCCATTTTTCCACTGATTTCCTGCTTTTGACTGTGTTCCTACCTTTCTGCCAAAATCCATATTTTCCTTGATTTGTCCACTTTCCTACTTCACACTGATTTCTAAGTTTCGTTGTTTTCTTCTAATTTCCTTCCCTCTTCAAAATTTTCATTGATCTATATCTTATCCTCTTATCCTTGTGTGCC
>LPNX010194907.1:3880-8880 GCA_001517045.1 Pseudotsuga menziesii | reverse complement strand
AAAAACGCGCTAGCATTATAGTGAACCCAAACCCGCACACGTTATTGAAAACATAAAAAATATTTTTTAATAATTCAGAGGGGGTAGGAAAGACTTTGGTTAATGTTTTAGAAGGGGTGGGGAAGGATCAAGGGAAACTATGGCTAATATTTAATAGGGGTGGGGAAGGGTTAAGGGAAACTGTGGCTAATATTGTATAGGGGTGGGGAAGGGTCAAGGGAAGCTATGTGTAATATTTAATAAGGGCAGGAAAGGGTCAAGAGACATAGAGAGAGAGAGAGGTACCTAGAGAGAGAGAGAGAGGGGAACCTAGAGACATGGGGAGAGAGAGAGATAGAGGGCCAGTAGAGACATACAAAGAGAGAGAGAGAGAGAGAGAGAGAGAGGTACTAGAGAAAGAGGGGGGTACTAGAGACATAGGGAGATAGAGAGAGAGAGAGCGGTACTAGGGACATAGGGAGAGAGAGAGAGAGGGGTACTAGAGACATAGGGAGATAGAGAGAGAGAGAGCGGTACTAGGGACATAGGGAGAGAGAGAGAGAGGGGTACTAGAGACAGAGAGAGAGAGAGAGACATAGAGAGGGGGATTAGAGAGAGAGAGAGAGAGCGGGGTACTAGAGACATAGGGAGATAGAGAGAGAGAGAGCGGTACTAGGGACATAGGGAGAGAGAGAGAGAGAGGGCAGTAGAGACATAGAGAGAGAGAGAGGTACTAGAGACATAGGGAGGGGGAGAGAGAGAGGGATACTAGAGACATAGGGAGAGGGAGAGAGAAAGGGGTACTATAGACATAGAGAGAGAGAGGTAGTAGAGGGAGAGAGAGGGGGTACTAGAGACACAAAGAGAGAGAGGGGGATATACTAGAGACATAGAGATGACAATGACCATGACCACGACAACGATGATGATGATAATGATGATGAACAATGATGATGATGATGATGATGATATTGAGCATGATGACTATGATGATGACTATGATGATGATGATGATGATGATGACCATGATGATAATGAAGAATGATGATGATGATGATGACCATGATGACTATGATGATGATGACCATGATGATGATGATAATGATGAACAATGATGATGATGATGATGATGATGAAGATGTTGAGCATGATGACAATGACCACGACAATGATGATGATGATGATGATGACGATGATGATGATGATGATGATGAAGATGTTGAGGATGATGACAATGACGACGACGATGATGATGATGATGATGATGAAGATGTTGAGGATGATGACAATGACGACGACGATGATGATGATGATGATGATGACCACGATGATAATGAAGAACGATGATGATGATGATGATGATGACCACGATGATGGTGACCATGATGATGATGATGATAATGATGATGATGATGATAATGACTTGAATAATGATGATGACCATTATGAACAATGATGATGATGATGTTGAGCATGATGACTATGATGATGATGATGATGATGATGACCATGATGATAATGAAGAATGATGATGATGATGATGACCACGATGATGATGACCATGATGATGATGATGATGATGAGCAATGATGATGATGACGATGATGATAATGATGACCATGATGACTATGATGATGATGATGACCACGATGATGATGACCATGATGATGATGATGATGATGATAATGATGACCATGATGACTATGATGATGATGATAACCATGATGATGATGATGATAACCACGATGATGATCACCATGATGATCATGATAATGATGAACAATGATGATGATGATGTTGAGCATGATGACAATGACCACGACAATGATGATGATGATGATGCTGATGATGATGACCACGATGAAAATGAAGAATGATGATGATGACCACGATGATGATGATGATAATGAACAATGATGATGATGATGGTGATGATGATGATGATAATGACTTGAATGATGATGATGACCACGATGATGATGACCATGTTCAACAATGATGATGATGATGATGTTGAGTATGATGACTATGATGATGATGATGATGACCACAATGATAATGAGGAATGATGATGATGATGATGACCACGATGATGATGACCATGTTCAACAATGATGATGATGATGATGTTGAGTATGATGACTATGATGATGATGATGATGACCACGATGAAAATGAAGAATGATGATGATGATGATGATGACCACGATGATGATGATGATAATGAACAATGATGATGATGAGGATGATGATGATGATGATGATGATAATGACTTGAATGATGATGATGACCATGATCAACAATGATGATGATGATGATGATGTTGAGTATGATGACTATGACGATGATGATGATGATGATGATGATGATGATGACTATGATGATGATGATGACCACGATGATGATGACCATGATGATCATGATAATGATGAACAATGATGATGATGATGATGATGATGATGTTGAGCATAATGACAATGACCACGACAATGATGATGATGATGATGATGATGATATTGAGCATGATGACTATGATGATGATGATGATGACCACGATGAAAATGAAGAATGATGATGATGATGATGATGACCACGATGATGATGATGATAATGAACAATGATGATGATGATGATGATGATGATGATGATGATGATGATGACTTGAATGATGATGATGACCACGATGATGATGACCATGATCAACAATGATGACAATGATGATGTTGAGTATGATGACTATGATTATGATGATGATGACCACGATGATAATGAGTATGATGATGATGATGATGATGATGATGACGACTATGATGATGATGATGATGACCACAATGATGATGACCATGATGATGATGATAATGATGAACAATGATGATGATGGTGATGATGATGATGTTGAGCATGATGACAATGACCACGACAATGATGATGATGATGATGATGATGATGATGATGATATTGAGCATGATGACTATGATGATGATGATGACCACGATGATAATGAAGAATGATGATGATGATGATGATGATGATGATGATTATGACTTGAATGATGATGATGACCACGATGATGATGACCATGATCAACAATGATGATGATGATGATGATGTTGAGTATGATGACTATGATGATGATGACCACGGTGATAATGATGAATGATGATGATGATGATGACCATGATGATGATGACCATGATGATGAACAATGATGGTGAGGATGATGATGATGATGATGATGATGATGATGATGACCATGATGATGATGATGATAATGAACAATGATGATGATGATGATGATGATGATGATGATGATGACAATGACCACGACAATGATGATGATGATGATGATGATGATGATGATGATGATAATGAACAATGATGATGATAATGATGATGATGATAATGATGATGATGATGATGATGATGATGATGATGATGATGATGATGATGATGATGATGATGTTGAGCATGATGACAATGACCACGACAATGATGATGATGATGATGATGATGATGATGATGACCACGATGATATGAAGAATGATGATGATGACCACAATGATGGTGATGATAATGAACAATGATGATGATAATGACTTGAATGATGATGATGATGATGATGATGATGATGATGACGACTATGATGATGATGATGACCATGATGATGTTGAGTATGATGACTATGATGATGATGATGATGATGATGACTATGATGATGATGATGACCACGATGATGATGATGATAATGATGAACAATGATGATGATGATGATGATGACATCATGTTGAGCATGATGACAATGACCACGATAATGATGATGATGATGATGATGATGATGAGCATGATGACTATGATGATGATGATGATGATGATGACCACGATGATAATGAAGAATGATGATGATGACCACGATGATGATGATGAACAATGATGATGATGATGATGATGATAATTACTTGAATGATGATGATGACCACGATGATGATGACCATGATGAACAATGATGATGATGATGATGATGTTGAGGATGATGACTATGATGATGATGATGATGATGATGATGATGATGATGATAATGAAGAATGATGATGATGATGATGATGACGACTACGATGATGATGACCATGATAATGAGGATAATGATGAACAATGATGATGATGGTGATGATGATGATGACCACGATGATGATGACCATGATGATGATGATGATGATGAACAATGATGATGACCATGATGACTATGATGATGATGATGACCACGATGATGATACCATGATGATGATGATAATGATGAACAATGATGATGATGATGTTGAGCACGATGACAATGACCACGACAATGATGATGATGATGATGAACAATGATGATGATGATGATTCAAACAATGATGATGATGATGATGTTGAGCATGATGACTATGATGATGATGATGATGACCATGAGCATGATGATGATAGAGTGAGGGGGGGATTAGAGAGAGAGACTTGGTTACTAGAGACGTAAGGGGTGGTGGGTTAATCTAATGGACCACATACATTAGGGGGGGGGTAACTATTTAAAACATTTATTTATTCTACATTGTATTCGTTGGTTTAGCTGTGCACCAAACACATTTATTTTTGGTCACTAATATCGCGTGCGCGTTATAGATCGACAAAACGCGTGCGCGTTATGTAGAGCTAAAACGCGTGCGCGTTATGGACTATTAAAAACACAGAATTGTCTTTATCCGACAGTATCTTAACTCTGTCCAAACATTTTCAGAATATTGCGCGATTTTTTCGAAAGAGAACGAGCCCGCCATTACAATTTTTCCATTCATACACCATCTCTATCAATTTTTGGTTATGCAGGTGCAAGATTGAGGACATATTTCATGGTTGATCAGTGTGGTGTTGGGTTATGTGATGATATTTGAAGAAGATAATAAGCAAAATTGAAGAATATTCAATTGAAGAACACACAAAAAATAAGGTATTTTGAGCTATTCATTTTGTTTATAATTGAGCTAAAACGCTA
>LPNX010194883.1:0-78647 GCA_001517045.1 Pseudotsuga menziesii | reverse complement strand
GTCACAGACAATATTGCCAGTTTCATTTAGACATCTTATTTTGCTAGAGAAATACCCACCTCCAACTGAGTTGCTAGACTTGCAGCCACTTCCTGTGTCTGAGTTAAAAGTAGCCTTACATGGCCTTTCTCACCAGAAAGAAATCCCAGACAATCTTACGTGTCTCAGACGTTTCTACCGGCCTTCTTAATCATCCATCTATCTCCAAAAATGAACCCCTTCTTAAACTAGTATATGAATGACTGCCCTATTCAGTTTCTTATCCTGCTTTTCTCGTAGTAAATAGAAGTATGTTGCATTGGCACAAAACATGTCTTCAATGTAAAGAATAGAGGCATCTGGTAGTACTAGAAGCTTTCAATCTTTAATTGAGCATTATTTCTTTATGATAAACACATATTACAGCACAATATATTACACTCAATCAGTAGAATTGGTTTCCATTGAAATCATAGAGGGAAGCCAAGATACCAAAAATATTACCCTTTAATGAGGCAGTTAATTTCTGTAATTAGCTCTCTTTATAATGTCTCTCTAAATCTCAGCAAAGAGGGCATCTAATGCTATTTAAAAATATGAAACAGCCCTGCAGTCCCCTGGTGAAAAGTATTCATTCTCCTCCCATTTCTATTTGCATTTCAGATTTCACCAGGCATGCCAAGAGCCAAGCAGATCAGATTGTTGGGCAAGTAGGTCTCCCTGTTTTCATGGGAGCATTTACACTTTTGGGTCTAGCTGTAACTTCCTCTACTGAAGTAATTTTTGGGCGTGTAATCTCAAATCCCATTGAATTTCTTGCATAAATTGGTGGTATTGTGCCCATTTCACTATCCATTTTTGGGGTTTCCCGGTTTTGTCCAGAGCTTCATTTGGGATCAGAGGGGCTCATATACCAACAATTCTGAGAGCGTTGGTAGCTTGTGGGTGGTTTGGTATTGAGACATGGATTGGTGGGCAGACCATATTTGTGCTCCTCAATGCCCTGCTGAAGGGGAAGATGACAGGCCTATTCATTCCATGGCTTGGAACCAGTGTTCCTAAATTTGCATGCTTCTTGGCTTTCTGGATTTTGCAGCTAGTAATTATGTGGAATGGGATGGAGAGCATCAGGAAGCTGGAGAAGTACTCTGCTCCGATCTTGATTGCACTTTCTGGGGCTCTGCTATTATGGGCCTATGTGAATGCAGGTGGGTTTGGCCCTATGCTTTCCATGGCATCACAATTCTGTAAGGGAGGTGCTCGACGAGGCATGTTCTGGTCTGTCTTCTTTCCTTCACTTACTGCCAATATTGGCTTCTGGGCTACTTTGGCTCTCAACATACCTGGTAAGTCTTTTTCTCACCCTATCTTGTGACCCATGTAATGTGATGCGTGATTGCACTTACAGATCTACAGTCTCTCTGTACATATTGGATTCACATTCCTTGTATATTTCCCATGATGAGTTTTAGTGCAACGTAATATCCCTTGTTGCATCTGCTCTGTGAATGCAGAGATGTGGTGAATATAAAATGTTTATGTGATTTTGGGCATTTGGGTTTATACAGTAGCATCACATGAATATGAGAGTTTTATTGCAACGTAATATCCCTTGTTGCATCTGCTCTGAGAATGCAGAGATGTAGTGAATATAAAATGTTTATGTGATTTTGGGAATTTGGGTTTATACAGTAGTATCACATGAATTTGAGATTTTTTTGTTTGTGTTTTGTGAGATTGGTCTTTAGTAAAAAAACTGTGATACTAAGAGTATCTAAGTCATCAAAATCTAGAAAAACTGTAATTTAAAAGTATCTAAACTATCAAAATCACTAAAAAGAAATTATATAGAGTCTAAACCACAACAACCAATATAGATTCTGAACCACAACCCTTAAACATGAACATGATTAGATAAACTAAATAAAATACCCATATAGAATTTGTGAATTTCATTCAAAATCTACAAGATAGACACCTATACTTGCAAATGCTAAAGATCTTGGAGAGTGGATTGGTGCTACTGCACATGGGCTTTTCAATTTTCCACCTGGTGTGCGTCCTGTACCAATTGAGATCCACATTCAAGGGATTGATATAGCCAACTTCGAGGCTCGAATGCAGGCAATGACCAAGCCAACTTACACATTGATGCCAGGGCTCATGTGCCTTATTGATAAATGATTTTTTTTTTTTTTTAAATGCCTACAGACGTCGCTTAACCGACGCTTCTGTAGGCATTTTTATTTTTTAAAAACATTCATAAACATCGCTTAACTGACGCTCAATATCCCTATCCGTCGCTTAATCGACGTTGATAAATGTCTCTTTTCCGACAGTTATAGTTTCTATCCGTCGCTTAATCGACGTTGCTACATGTCGCTTTTCCGACTGTGATAGTTCATATCCATCGCATAACCGACGGAACATCCTGTCTCTTATACGACAGCCACAGTTGATATCCATCGCGTATCCGACGGAAATTCTTTCGCTTTACCGACGGAATGAAGAGTTATTTTCTTAAAAAAATTCAGTACTGTTGAAGAAATTCCGTCGCTTAACCGACACTGTAAATTTAACTGATGGTTGCTTAGGTGTCTCTTAAGCGACGGTTACCTAGGTGTTAGATCACTGACGAAAAGTTTCCGACGGTTAAAAAAAAATCAAAGTGTCATTCATGCGACAGGGAAGTGTCGAAAATCCGACATGATAGCCGTCGGATTTTTGGTCAAAATGTAGTAGTGTTAGCTAATGAGGTAGGCTTCCCTATAGGAACATGCTTCTTTGTTGAATTAGGTAGTTCTATTGAAATAGGGTTCTATGTTGCAAGGGGCTGTAGTAGAGAGTTTTGTGCAGTGACGTCTGCCACCTGGTCCTGCAGGATTTCGGCCTTCAAGTTCCAAGCCTTATTTGTTTCCCTTTCCTGCTTTAGTTGGGTTTGTTGGAAAGGTCTTGGGATTAAGTGAATTGCGCATCATCTAGGATGATGCACATACTCACGTGGCACTACTCAAGGAAAAGATAGCACAAAAGGAGAAAAATAGTCCACTTTTTGATATTCCATGTCATCATTTGTACTTGTTGACCATTTCTTCAGAATATTGGTCCTTAGTGGTTAATTTAGTTACAAGGCAGTTAGAAGTGGAACTTGAATGTAAACGCACAAGCCTATAAATAGAATAATTATGCATGTAACAAATAACTGGTGATCGTGGTTAAGGAGAGTTTTCTTATGCTAGACAGTGTGATATGATAATGGATCCTTGTCTATTTTGAAATACGAACTATTCTGCGGAATTAATATGATGTCATGTGGATTGACCTGAACTCTTATTGTCCTTTTATCTTTTCCTTATTTGCATTACTATGATTCTGATGATGAAGGATGAATGGAGTTTTACATGAATAGATACTATAATACTTTCTACTTATGAGTACTGTCATATTTTAGATCTATTTTTTGTTAGGTTTTATCATTCAAGCTAGCATTAAATTAAGATATTTAACTGAAAGAATAACAAGCACAGCAATAAAACACAAGAGACAAGAGACACAAAGAATTTTTCTCGGGGAAACCATAAAGAAGAAAACCCCGCAACTTCCTCAAAGATAGAATCAACACAAAAAGTAAAACCTGAAAATAGTAAGATGATCTCCACAGCTTTTGTCTCTCTCTCACACACTGAGAGAGCTTCTCCTCTCTCCCTCATGCACCCCAATGAGTGACTGTGTGTTATAAATAGAGACACTCACTCTCTATTTATATTCTTCCATTCACTTGGAACCCACTCCATCATGTCAACCTCACTTAACAATTACTTACTAGAGCCGACATCTCTAGGAGTGTCTAATAACCCTAGTGCCCCACAACTTGTGGGGTCTTTGCCTCCTTGAACCAACAAGGAGGTTTATCCTTAACACAATGGTGGGGACTATTCCCCCAACTTATAATGACTCACCTAGGTTCGACTTCACTATGATAGTCTAATAACCCTAGGTCCCCACAACTGCAGGGACTTTAACCCTTGACCAATAGAGGGGGTTACCCACAATGACTTGACATGACTTTCACATTATAGAAACTTCCTGAAATAAACATCGGGGTATGACATGAATAAATTACATTACAATACATCCTGGAATAAACATTGGGTTAGAATACATAAGAAATACAAGTGAATACATTTCGAAGTTACAATTACAACACTCCCTCTTAACTAGGAAGGTATTCTCTCGACACAATTTATCAGCACAAGTCTTATTCTTTGTATCATCTAGGTCATCATCAAGTCCTCGTCATCTTCAAGTCATCTTCATATTCATGTCATCTTCATCTTCATGTCATCTTCATTTCTGGATATGGATCATCACTTGATCTTGATCATCATCACTGGATCTAGATCATCACTGGATCTGGATCATCACTGGATCTGGATCATCACTACTGGATCTGGATCATCACTCGATCTGGATCATCTCTGGAGCATCATCTCTATATCTTGATCATCCCTTGATCTGGATCATATCTGCTAGATCATTAATATTGAATCTTCACAGGTGTTATCTCATGATTCTTCTCATCACAGGAAGTTCAACAGAGCCAGCCCCTTTTCATGGTAGATGTAGGCCTAGCCACCATGTAGGTATTCACCCAGCACTTAAATCTGATAATGTAGGAACTAATCCTATAATCATATCATAAAGCAAACGCACAACACTCACATCTGACCATGTGATAACAAAGCCCACAACCTTGTCAGAAATGCCTAAAACTTACATATGATCAACCAATGATCAAAGAAAGGCCTAGCACTTACACTTGGCCATGCGAGGAACCAATCCTCCATGCCAAAAGGCTCCTACACTTACATCTAATCAACCAATGATTGAAGAAAGGCACTGCACTTACATATGATCAACAAATGATCGAAGAAAGGCACAACACTTATATCTAATCAACACATGATCGAAGAAAGGATTAGCACTTATATATGATCAACACATGATCAAAGAAAGGCTCTACACTTACATTCAACACATACAATGAACCAATCCATCTGCATGTTTGAAAAGGCGTGAACTCACATCTAATCCTATAAGAACCAATCCTATCGTCATATCAGAATGGCCCCCAGTCCTAGACTGAGCTACCTGGTAACTAACCAGGTGCCCCCATTCTCCAGGAGCATGGCAGTTTCCCTTACATCTATCCTACTCGATAGAATGGCCAGCACTCACATATGACATGGGAGGAACTTGATTCTTTAACCATGACAGAATGGCTTAGCCCTTACATCTGACCTACTTATAAGAATGGCTCTCTCAGTACCAGACTGAGTGTTCCTGGTAACTGACCAGGTACCTCCATTCCAAGAATGGAATTCAACACTCATATTTGACATGGAAGGAACCAAATCCTCTCACCATGACAGAATGGCTCATCCCTTATATATGACCTACTCATCAGAATGGCTATGGATCTCAACACTCATATTTGACATGGAAGGAACCAATCCTCTCACCATGACAGAATGGCTCAGTCCTTACATCTGACCATGGAAGGAACCAATCCTCTCACCATGTCAGAATGGCTATGGGACTTGTCACTTTCCCTTGGAGGAAACCTCTATTTGGAGAAAACCAAGCTTCTCCTTGAAGTACTTGAACTTCACCCTAGCCAATAGATTCGTCAATAAATCAGCTATCTGTTCCTCTGTCGCAACATACTGGAGCTTCACTTCTCCCTTCTACACCATATCCTTGATATAGTGATGTTTGATCTTGATATGCTTCGACTTGTCATGGAACACTAGATTCTCTGACAGCTTTACGCAACTCTGGTTGTCACAATGTATACAAGTAGCATCCATCTGGAGATCAAATAAATTAGACAGTAGCTTCCGCATCCATACTGCCTCACAACTAGCTAAACAAGCTATGACATACTCTACTTCAGATGTACTCAGTGCCACATAGGATTGCTTCCTGCTAAACCAAGAGATCACACCTGATCCCATACTAAAGAAACAACCTGAAGTGCTTTTCCCATTGATGGCATTTCCTTCCCAATCTAAATCAACATAACCCTCTAGGTTAATCTTCTAATTTTCCTTGTACTTGATCCCATAATCAATTGTAACCCTCAGGTACCTCAAAATATGCTTTGCAACAATCAAGTGAACATGTCTCGAATCTATCAGGAACTGGCTCAAGGTGTTCATAGAAAAGCAAATATCTGGTCTCGTATTTGTCAATTACATCAACTGACAATACATCGTGGCATCAACTGTCTCTAATGAATCATCTCTCAATAGCTTCATGTTCGATGCCATAGGTGTGGTCATGGCCTTGTAGTCCATCATCCCAAGCCTCTTCAGGATCTCTATGGAATACTTCCCTTGTCCACACCTCCATGCCTAGAAAATAGTGCATCTACACATAACAGGAGCATCACTGGTCTTTCACCTTCAACCTTGAAGCAAAGGTTGTAATGCACTTTTCTTTTAGTAAATCCTAGAGTCATCAGTAATCTATCCATCCTGTCATACCATGTCAAACCTTAGGATCTTCTACAGTCACTCCCTCTGAAGCATCATATTCCCTCTATCTTCTGTACTCTATGCTTTGAAACATTATGTATTGGAGTGATACTGGATACAAGGATCCTCTATCTTGAACTTTTTCAAAAGTTCATCTCGCACCCATCTATGAGCTTGCCATCCTCTATCAACCTTGTAGCAAAGGTTCAGATCTTCATAAATATCATCATTTATGTGTTATCCCATGGGTGTCTTCTGAGCTCGTATAAGGTCTTCTTTCATTTACACACATGATTCTACCTGTCATGTGTCTCAATTCCCACTAGCTGCAAATATCTCTTTGTAGTCTATGCCTTGTTTTCGTGAGAAGCCTCATGCTACGAATCTTGCCTTGTATCCCATGTGTTATCACTCCAGGAAACTTGTTTAGGTTGTAGCTCAAGGATGCCTAGTAACTTAAAATGTTTTTTAGGGTTTTTTGATATGGATCAAGCTGGATAAACTATATAACCTCCCACTCTCAAGACATGCATGAAGCTCACTCAATTACAAGGCTTTTGGTTACGACTTGTTTAGTAGTTTGACAAAAAGGTGTAGGGATGGAGAAATCATCAAGCCGATGGACTTACATGCAAAATAGATGCATGCAAATGACTAAATCCTGAAAAGGATGGTACTTATAAATCAAATCACATTAACTCAACAATAGGATGATAGCTATTAGCTTTTAATCAACTTGAAATCACCTAAATTCACATTTAGGCGCAAGTACAGTAAAGATAAAGAAGATGGCTGAACAAATCACAACAAAAGAGCTTATATTTATAATAAACCAGATGATGCACTTGCTAATAGAACAGGCTTACAAATTCCCATAGTCAAACCCTTGTTAATAAATTAATCATGGGCTTTATAGCCTTCTACAAAAATCACAGATCCTGAAAATCCGATCTGTTTACATAAAAAATACTTGAAAGTGCTAGTTTTTCTAGATTAGGGCTTCAAACCCTTGCTAACTATTTGTTTATCTACTATGAAGATTTAGTTCATTGAGCAAACTTTTAATAGCTGAAGTGGCCACTGATAATCACCACTACTAGTTCACTATGAAATTGCCACCAACAGCCAGTGTATTGGCATTTAACTAAAGTGGCCTTTCTTGCTTAAATCGCTGGATTTTTCTACCTTGTCACCATGATCGTTGATCGGACATTGTAACCTCTAACCTATTGGCACCATAGACTGGAGCTCTATCGTTGTTTCGGAGGTGGAATGAACAAGTTTCGTGACAACTTCTTCCTCGATGATAAGGAGCTTTTTCCTTTAGCCCATCGATGCTTCAAATCTCAACGTTGGCGCTCTCCCTCACTAGCTCATTGACAATCAGGAGCTGAAATAAATAATGCATTAGAATATTTTATCTGAATGCTGCCATAGTTTTGGAGGTGAAATGAACTAGTTTCATCGCTGTTGGAAGTTGATTGACACAGGAATTGGGGCATTAGTCTTCTATGCCATCAATGGATAGTCTTGCTATTTGCCGATGCGCGTTATCTCTTTTTCTTTTTCAAATATTTATATTTTTTACTGTCAGCAATTTTGCTTTATCACTATTGGAGGTCAGTAGGAGTTTGAACCAGAGCTTTAGTTCTCTATGCCCCCGACACTGCAGAGATTTTTAGTTCTAGAATTGCTGATCCATAGTATTTAGCTCTCTCGATCGTCAATGTTTATCCTATTGTCGCACTTATCAGAATGATTTTTGTCATTGATCGAAATCCTTAGTCAGTCTTCTTCCATCGTTGCGGCTCCTCAGTGGACTAACTTGCCGCTCTGTAATCTTTAGCTCTTTCGACCGCTAATGATTTTCTATTGTTCGTGCTATTGAAATGATTCTTGTCATTGATCGAAGCTTTAGTCTTATGTGCCGTCGACACTGTGGAGGAGCTTTGTTGTAAACTCACCCATATGTAGTCTATCTGTATTTCTATCATTGAAGTTTTCATCTAGTCATGGAAGCCGTAGTTTGTCTTTATTCCGCCGTTGCGACTCCTTAGTGAACTAGCTCACCTCTCCCTTGTCTTTATTTCTTTCGATCGCTGAAAAGTTTATTTGACCATGGAAGCTGTAATCTGTCGATGGCTAATGAGATGTTCTGATCCTCACCCAAGCCACCGAAGCTACAAATTAGTGAAATTTTTATCAACCACAGAGGCTTTCAAACTGTTAGTGACATTCATATTCCTTATTGCATGAATTAAATTCTTCATAAAAAATAAATTATCTTGGGAGATAACATATGGCTCCTACTTGGGGATGGGAACCTCCCAGTGAGGTCCTAAGAATCCCAGACCAAAATGCCTTTCCCTAAAATAAACTAAGTAACTTAACACTATTATTTATTGTTCCATTGGGCATGGAGTCTTATTCTAAAAGAAAAACAACCTACTATCTACTAATTTACAATCATAAGGCCTCAGAGCCTCAAATAAAATAGAGTTTCAGGAACCACCCATTTACTGGGCCATTGAATACTTCTTCACCTTCCAGATTCTACAATTTGAAGGTTTTATTCTCATATACCTCTTCTATAACAAAAGGGACAATCCATAAATAGTCAAATTTTCCATGTTTCCCCTTATCCTGTCTGACAGCATCCCACTTGAGGACCCAAGTTGTCTGCCTTTGCTCTTTTTCCAAACATGCCCTTTATCCTCTGTTGATGAGCTTCTAATTTTCCTATAACTTTCTCCTTGATCTATTGTAACTCCACCAAATCCATCATCCTTCTCATCATATCATTTGGTTGATCCTCCTCTTCCTAAATGAACTTTTCCACTGGAAGGATGAGATGGATAGGAAAGATGGCCTCAGTGCCATAAACTAGTTTGAATGGAGAAGTCCCTATGGATCTTTTATCTGTCACCCTATCATCCCATAAAGAAAACTTAATCTTTGAATCCTGGCTTTTATTGGATGACTCATCCAGGCCATTTCCTTGTGAGTAATAGGATGTGGAGTGCACTAGTTGAATACCCATTGATTCACACATTCTAACTAGTGCCCCAGCCCTAAAAGCTAGTGCATTATCAGTTACTAACCTTACTGGGAAACCAAACCTGTTGAAGATGCTCTCATATAAGAATCTCATGATGACATGATGAGTGGCATTTCTTGTGGGTACTGCTTCTATCCATTTGGTAAAGTAGTTAGTGGCTACAAAGATCCATTTATGATATCCACTAGAAGATGGATTTATTTCACCTATGAAATCTAGACCACATTGCTAGAAAGGCCCATTCACTGTAACAAGCCTAACGGGCAAGGATTTGAGCTGCTACTTCCCTATAAATCTTTGACATTGGTCGTAGGCCCTTACAAAAGTGCATACATCAGCAAAGAGGACTGGCCAATAGTATCCCGCTTTTAAGATCTTGTGGGCTGTGGTTTTCCAGTAGTGGTGGCCTCCACATGTACTGGAATGAAAGTGATGCATGACTTGCTCTACTTCCTCTTTATCTAGACATCTTAACAAAATTCTAGACTGATCCTTCCAATACAACAAATTGTCAATTATGCAAAACTTAACAGATTTCAACTTAAGAGCTCGTGCTTGGTTAGGAGTAAGATCAGAAGAAACTTCTAATTTTAGCAAAAATTGAATGATACTTGAGTACCACTCACATGAAGATATGTTCTCAGCTACTGCTGGGCTATTATTCTAATCTTGATTTAATTCTGTTTCAGTTGCTACCATAGTCTGCACCTTTGCTGATCTGACACATGTAAAATTTATTCTCATCAGTTCACAGTTTTCTTTGGCCATGAGTTTGGCCAGACCTAATCCCTTTACCAGCTTGGTGGGTTTCACCTCTACATCAAACTCAATGAGTTTGGCAATCCACTTAGCTCTCTTCCCATCAATGTCAGGCTGAGTCAAAACATCCTTCACAGCAGCTAAAGGGACATATGCAATGATCTTTGCATGGAGAATGTAGATTCTGAAAGTCTTCAAATATTTTATGAGAGCATAAGCCTACTTCTCAATTGGGTCATACTTCAGCTCACCATCTCTCAGGGTTCTGCTAAAGAAAGCAATTGGATGATCAAGACATTCATCATTATTTTGTAATAGTACGGTTGCCACTGTGTCATAAGATGCAAAAGAGAAAATGTAAAAACCCTTGGTGTAGTTGGGACTAATCAAGTTTGGGGCCTCCATTATGGCTTTCTTAATGTCTTCAAAATAATTTCTTGCTTGGTCGATCCACTTGATTTCTGCATCCTTTTTTAGCATGGTTGTTATGTGCTTTACCATCTCGAAGAAATTTGGAATGAATCTCATGACAAATTTTATCTCGCCTAAAAAGGACTGAATGTCTCTTTTTTACCTTGGTATTGAAAATTGCTTAATTTCTTCCACTCTTACCAGATCAATATTTACACCTTCTGCTGAGACTATGTGGCCTAGGAGTTTTCCTTCATTGAGTGCAAACTAGGACTTCTTGGGGTTCAGTGATATTCCATACCTTCTGCACGTCAGAAATACCTTCCTTAAATGTTGCAAGTGGTCATGATAGATGTGAGAGTAAATTGTTAAGTCATCCAAATATATCAGCACAAATTTATCTTTTATCCCTACAAAATCTAGGTCCATATCTCTTTGAAGAGTAGCCCCAACATTCATTAGCCCAAATGGAATTTTAGCATACATGAAGGTGCCTCAGGGGATGGTAAAGGCAGTCTTCTCTTGGTCATTTGGGTGCACAACAACTTGGTTATATCCAGAGAAGCCATCAAGGAAGGACATGACCCTTGCCCCGAGACTTTCTACAGCAGATGTTCCATCTTGGGCAGTGGATAGTTGTCTTTTTTGGAACACTTGTTTAGGTTTCTAAAATCCACACACAACCTGATTTCTCCATTTTTCTTTCTTAGCACTACTAGATTTGCAATCCACTTGGAATACCTGAGGGGGATTATGATCTTGGATTTGAGGAGCTTGTGGATATCTTTCTCAATCACTGGTAATAGAAGAGGGATAATGGGTCTCAACTTCTATTTGAAAGGAATGGTGTCCTTCTCCAAAGGAATATTGTGCTGGATGATGTTGGTGTCATATGTTTTTAGGTCACTATACTCCCATGCAAAGACATCAGCAAACTCTTTTATCAAGCTGCAATATTTAGACTTTTGTTCAGTAGTCAGACCAGTGGATAGATTTATCAGTTTTGGATGGCTCTGGCTGCCTATGTTTTTTGCTTGGATAGCAGGATCTATCTCCCTTTTGGCAGGCTTGAAAGAGATGTCATTGTGATCAAATAGTTCTTCCAGTGGTACTAGACCTAAAGATATGTAGTTGCAGGGCAATTGGACAATATTGTGCTCAGTCACTTTATCATTTAACTTGATCAGCTTGGATTCCTCTAGGTTAAGGTTTTCCTGGTCTATGTGTATGTCAGAGAATTCATCCACTAACTGAAGGAATTTACTAAGCTCCCCATCATTTTTAAACACCCTCCAAAATTTTACATTGTCTGGTAGAGAGGGTCTATATTTGACCTGAATGTCATAGTTGAGCTTAGGGGGTAAAGGAGGAACAAAAAAACTTGCAGAGATGGATAGGGAATCAGCCAAGTGATTCAAATCCCTAGGAATATATGACAGTTCAAAAAACATAAAGGATTCTCCGAGTTTCCACACCTCGTCCCTGTAGGCCTTCAATATGATATTCTTCGTCTGACAAGTGTTGTTGACCTGCTGTATTATCACACCCCAGTTTTGACCCCGTTTGCATGATGTATATATTGTAATTAATCGTGGTGAGGAGCTAAAGGCAAAAGCCCCACCATCAATTTGGTTGTGTATGTTTCGGAAATAGGGGTAGTTGCCGATGGTATATCGTGCTAACAGGCACATTTTGGTATGGAATCATGTAAACACACACATCAATTAAAAATAAACCACAACCAGCTATGGTAATGCAATGTTGAACGAAAAGGGAATGATTCCAAAGGATAAGGGGTGGGGGATGTCAAACCTTGGTCTATGGGGGGGAAACCCATATGTTGCCACCTTATTTTGATTTTCCATCTTCCCTTGTCAACCTTTTTATTGTTTTTGTTGAGGTAGTTGGGGAAATGATGGTGGGTAGTGGAGTGTGGCAGGATGTCAGCCCTTTCCCACGTGCACACTCCACCAGTGAGTTGACCTCATGTTGGAAGCAACCTCCACGATGCCATACTCTCCATTCTTTCCCATTCCCCATTCTCGCTGTTGTTTGTTCATCTCCTCACGCAGATCTGAGTGAGGGGGGTGTTCGTTTTCTGTTCGGGGAATCCTCATGCAGAGGTCGGCTCTGTTTCCCTCATGCACTCCCCACTACACAGGATCTCGGTGGTCTGTGCCTTCCTCATGTTTTGTTGTTCATCCTCATGCATAAGCGGAGCTGTTCACCCTCACGCAAGAGAGGAAGTCTTGTGCATCCTCACGTAGAGGAAATTGTCCTGCTGGATCTCACGTAGCTAGGAGGGGAGCTGCTTGTCAGTGTTCATTCACGTTTTTCCACAGAGTGGAATCGGGTATGTTTTTCCTTTGACTTGTGGCCCGTGAATATATTCTCCTCCATGTTTTGGGGTCTGGTGAAAGTCCCCCTTACGCACAGACCGTTGGAGTAATTTTCCCCTGTTGTGAGCCGTGCTCACTGGTTACATTGTGGGGCTGTCACCCTCCCCACGTTTTTGTTGGCTGTGGTGTCCAATTGCGTTTGGGCCACTGTGTATTCGTAGTGAGCCATTTTCTGCTGTGGTCTGCGTTTGAGTTTCCCATGACTATGCTGGGATTTTTGTTTCTTATCCATTGTGGGCTATGGATTGTTGCCTCATTCATTAAGGGGTTGTGGCTGATGATGTACCCTAGATTTGGGTGTTGCTGTTGAGTTTTTTTGGCCACGCTAGGGCCAAGAACAACTCTAAGTCACCTTATGGTATGGAGTTCTGTTTCATCTTTGGTTTGGGACTGTCCCCGGTTTCCTTTTCCTTCATCACAGAGTCGTGAGTGGGTTGTGTTGCTGTGGTGTGTAGTGGTCGGTCTTCGGACTGTTGTGAGTAGGACTAGAGGCTGAAGATGTATGAGAATACTGGTGTTGAGGCCACCAACTTGGCATTTAGCCTATCCTAGCTCCTTGACAACCTGGTGAACCCTAGGGTGTGGGTTTGGCTATGTGTTGGCAAACCTTGGCTATGTGTAAGCCTTCATTGACCCTTATTCCTTGAGGAATCATGCCCATCTTGGGGGTGGCAGTGTTGCTGAGATATTGATGAGCATGCTGGCCTATGGTTGGGTGGAACGTTGCAGCGACGTAGCTGGTTGTGGAGCAAATTCTTCATCAAAAGATAATCACTACTGACGATTCCATCTCTACAATTACATTGATGGAAAATTAATAATGATGAACATGTTAAATGCTGGAATGTGTGTGTTGCTTCCGCTGATTATTGAGTAACTCTGCATGTTGAGAAATTAGGTTCCATGTATTTGTATGTTCAGTAATTATGCATCTTGCATGATGGATTATGCATCATGTTATGTATTATGTTTAAGTTTTTAATTTCAGCATTTATCCTTGTCCATGTTCATCGGGTTGTTTGCCCATATGCTTTGGTGTTTGGTGTTCATCGCGTCCTCTTTTTCGGTCAGAGCATCGGGGACGTGACATCGTGGTATCAGAGCCAAGTTGCAGCATGGTCCTGAATGGACCACCAAGGTGCAGTGACAGAAGCAGAATTGCCTTCTTCCCAGCAGAGATAAAAAATGAATGACTGAAAATTCAAAAAAAAATTGCATAAGTGTTTGAACACTCAGTTCACATTGGAAACACTTAGTGGTTTGGACTTTCGATGTAGCAGAAGGATTTAGCATTGGTAGTCAGTCGTTGCAGCTACAGAAGGGACTAAAACGCTGATGCAATAGTGTGTAATGGTTCCGACCGTCGACAAGGTTATATTTTGTGGAAAGAAGAAAGACAAAAAATTTTCTAAGTGTTGAAGTCATCGACGGAAAAAGGTTGAATGAGTGCCGCCGTTGTGGATGACTAAACAGTTAGGCGTCCGATGGGTAAGTTCTCTAACCGCCAACGCCATGAAGAAAATTAAGTTAGAAAATTTTCTAAGTATAGAATATCATTAGCCAATCGGAGGGAGAAAGTGCTCGTGTGCCTGTTGTTGCGGCATCCAAAAGCACTAAGCCTTCCAATGAGAAGTGACAGCCAGTGCCGTAAGGAAAAGAAGTTTAAAATTCTTCTAAGTCAGAAATCGTCGGCTATCGAAAGAAGGAAGTTATTCATGCATTCGCCGTTGCGGAAGACAAAGGCACTAGTCTCCCGATGTCAAAAGACCATCGACGCCGTGAAAGAATTTTTAAAATTCTTCTAAGTAAAGAATTCATCGGCTATCAGAAGAAAATAGAGATTCGAACGCCCACCATTGCGGAAGTCTATATCACTAGACTTCCGATGTGAAAAGCTCGCCGATGCCGATCGGGTCCTGCCACAGTATATTTGGCCACCGATCAGAAGGAGATAGAGTATGACAAGCCACCATTGTGGCTGTTGAGCGAACTTCCTCACTAATGAAAAGAAGGATGATGGAGCCAATCAAGCGGCGAAAGGGAAGGCTAAAGGAAAATTTCAAAAAAATTTCTAAGTTCAAAAATCATCAGCCATCGGAAATGATTAGTGGATTGAACATCCACCGTTGCGGCTATCCAATGGACTAGCCTTCCGAAGGTTAGTGGATCTGATCGCCGATGAGGAGGAAAGTTGAAATTTTTTTTAAGTGTGGAAACTGTCAGAAAACTTTAGAATATTGGACTGCCGACGCATCGGAATCCAAAGGAAGATCGACCTGACACGTCGGAAAGATTTAGTTGTTTCAATCACCAATGAGTGTTTAGCATAAAAAAGATTTAGTTGTTTTACTGCCCGATGTTGTGGATGTATAAGGAACTATCCACCCGATGGATAGTGGTTTTGGCCACTGATAAACAACAGAGAAGCTAGTGGTTTGGGGATCCAAAATGGCGGAGGATGTTAGCTATTTGGGGATCCGAAACGGTGGAAGAAGTTAGCTATTTTGACAGCTGAAACATCGGACAAATAGTCAAAGTGAGAGACGATTCTGCGGAGGATAATTTTGAGATTCCAAGTGGTATTTCAGACCAAATTACATTTGGTGAAAGTCTTCATTTTGAAGTGGTGTGGTTTTCACACCCGAGGTCGAAATGAAGCATGTGGATAGGCATTGGAAAGCTTATCTAGTAGGGAACAAGGGTAAGTCACCAGAATTTGAGCATGGAGCAACAAAGTGCTAATGACAGCCGCTGCTATCAAATGGACAAATATGGAAAATTGCATTCCCAAAGGTAGCAAGGACTATGAAGGATAACCAGTTGTTGCATGGAAGAGGAATTCCATGCAAGGATGAGGGACTTGAAAAGGGAAGTGTCCTTAAAACCCTGTTTTGCTGATTATAACTACATTTCCTAAGTTTTATGCATGAAATGCATGAGGATATGCTTTGCATACATAGGATATTAAGGATTATATATTTTATAATAAACCACTAATGATAATCATTGCTTTGATGTTGGCATTAGTGGAAAAACCAACGATGACATGGACCTAGTTGAATATGTTGCCGATGCTGACAATTGTGACTAGCAACCCTATGGAGAAAGGGGATGAGGCAACAAGTCCATACCAAAAGTTGGTGAGCAAATTCTACAATCTCCTGCAAGGACCAACCAAATTGGTCATGCCAAGGGTGTAAGTAGAACCCATGTAGGTGAGAGTTTGATTATGACAAATTCCATGGAATGGTAAAGGTAAGAGACCTCATACAATGTGGATGATTGAATATAGAAAGGTGTCATGCCTATATATGTCGATGATATTGATTATAGTAATGCATCCTATATGAAGTAATCATGGTTAGGCTATTCCTGGTAGGTTGAATGCATAGTATTCCTGAATCAATGCAAAGTAGCATTGAATGGATATGCATTAAGAAGATTTTATGAATCTTGTAGTTATGCATTGAATGTATGCATATGAAGGATGTGAGTGACTGATTGTGTAAGTACAGGTGCAAATGTTGTGATGTATTGCATGAATACATTGAGATGAGTGCATGTGATATTATGGTTGACTAATGAACTGAAATGATGAATTGATGACAATTCAGGAACCGTTTCAAAGGTTGTTATGAATGCAGGATAGTCATGATCAATTGGCT
The DNA here is from genome assembly GCA_001517045.1 of Pseudotsuga menziesii. NCBI lineage: Eukaryota > Viridiplantae > Streptophyta > Pinopsida > Pinales > Pinaceae > Pseudotsuga > Pseudotsuga menziesii. The sequence goes on along the minus strand of LPNX010194883.1, from coordinate 61,837 downwards.
GCCAGAAATGCTCTATGGAAGAGCAAGGTGGTACAAATGATACACTTGTGAAGTAAGGAGTATCTAAACCTTTCATTTAATTGCATGAATGATGTGACTATACCTTGCAAATGGTAGTATGATGATCATTGCATGAAGCAAATGAGTTTTGGTATACATTGATGTGACTAACAGCTAGAAGTATTTGAATTTTATAAATTCTGAAAATGCTTCTGTGATGGTTGTAGCAATGAACAGGTTATATGCATCTAGACTTACCAAGTGTTTGCTTGATTGAAGCTCATGTTTCAGGTAGATTACTTCGAGCATGGCAGTGAGAGGTAAGACCCTGACCAATGCCAAAATCTACCATGTATGAGAAAAGTATCATGGTTGTAAAAATAGTTGGTATGCATAATAGGTCGTTTAATTCGAATTGTGAATTTTGGATTTAAGGAATTGCTGACAACTACTAGTCACTATTGGTTTGCATAAGATTGTGTTTGGTTGATTGAAGCTCAGGTTTCAGGTAGATTATTTTGAGCATGGCAGTGAGAGGTAAGACCCTGACCAATGCCAAAATATACCATGTGAAAGAGCCAAACTTTGTGAGAATAGTCCGCATGCATAATGGGTTATTAAATTTGAATTGTGAATTTCGGATTTAAGAAATTGCTGACGACTACTAATCACTGTTGGCTTGTATAAGATTGTGTCAGGAGGACACATGGTAAGTGGGTATTCATGTTATGTTAGTAAGCATAAAATTATAATGGTCATAGTAGTGTTGCTTATAAGAAACCCACAATTGCAAATTAATTTCTGTAGTAGATAGAGTTGCAAATTCCTATTGAATTTGATTACTAATGTCATTGTTTAGTTATGGAACAATCAATTTGGATTGTATTACTAGATAGTGATTGACTGTTTGGATATTTGATGAATGTGTTAGGGATACACACTGCAGGAAGATCATGTGTGATGGCCTGCAAAATCCAACCTTCATGGGAAGGTTTTCCCTTGGAAATGGGTTTCGAGTGAAACACCATTGGACATTTTGAAAATGTCTCATCTACGTTGCATGTTTGGTAGTAACATGAGTGAGATGGTATAAATTATGTCGGTAAGAAATGTGTGGATATGAAATTTGAAAAGGAGTTGGGAAGTCAAACCAAGGGATTGTTAACTCAGAGAAGGAGCCCCATTCCTCCTTAACAAAGGCATACTGCGTCGGCAAATTGATAAGTGTTATGTGATCCTTGCTAAGAATATGCATATTTAATTATTAAAACTCCATATGCAGAACATGTTTTGATTTTATTTCCATGATGACTGATTGCTTGAGTATGAATAGGGCCTACATGGCACACGTCGGAAAAGGGTGCACACTTTTTCGATCTTGAGTCATGAAAAGGGTTTTCAATATTGATTACACCCTAGGGAGTGGGCGCACTCTTGGTGTCTCAATACTTGATAATGATGAGAAATGTGATTACAGTTTTAGAGCAATAACACTGATGAGTTTGCTTGTATTGCTTGTATTGCTTGTGTTGACAGGCTAAATAGATGCAGTTGGGTGTTGCACCCAAAAGGTAAAGGTAAAAGGTAAATGGTTGTTGTGAGGGGTTGCAGAGTAAGGGTTATTGTGATATAAGTGTGTGCTAGTATAAGTGTATGTTGGGATGTGATATGCCTGAGGATCCATAGTAGATCCTAGACCTGGAAATGGTCATGGTAAAGTTCCAATCCCAGTCAACATGTGGATGCGTTGGCTAGACATGAATTATTTGATGAATTGGCTTGACTATGCCTGATATATATATAAAAGGATGTTTTGGAGAAGCCTACGTGCTGACCTAACATCCAAGTCCATAGGTGATCCCAAGGCTTGCAAAGCGAAGTAGGATCCTGTCGACAAATGAGGAAACACACAATACAGAGGTGAGAAAAGTGAAACTAGGTGGTGCACATTGATCATGGCAGTAGATCAAAAGTTGCTGGACTTAGCTAGAAGTCTCCTTCAAATGATTTCCAAGACCCAAGAAAATCTTGGAGAGATGCTCAATATACAAAAAAGGAAGAATGAAATGAACCACCAGATTTTGCAAGACTCTATTGGTTTGCAAAGGGAGGTGAAAATCCTTCTGGGAGAAATCGACAAAGGAAAGGAGAGTGGATCAGCGATGGGACATTCATCCAAGAGAGCCATTGGGAAATGGTCTAGGCATGAAGAATCAAAGGAAATTGAGCAGGTAAAGATGAAGCATCCATTGAAATGCTGGGAATGCAGAGGGAATCATTTACGCCGGGACTTCCCAATGAGGGAACATGATGAGGGCAATAGCCACAAAGTTCCTAGACTTCGGGATAAGCTGGAAGCTGAGAACTAGCAAGACAAGTCCATGGAAGCTGAGAGGCTTGGTCTTGAACGTTCAAAGTAAATGATTGAGCGTGGGACAGATCTACAAGATTTTGAAATTTTTATGTGTAATTGTATATGTACTGTATATGTATTCCTATGTATTGGAACAACAAGGATGGTGTTATTCCAAGGGGGAGGGGAATGTCACACCCCAGTTTTGACCCCATTTGCATGATGTATATATTGTAATTAATCGTGGTGAGGAGCTAAAGGCAAAAGCACCACCATCAATTTGGTTGTGTATGTTTCAACAATAGGGGTAGTTGCCGATGTTATATCACGCTAACAGGCACATTATGGTATGGAATCATGTAAACACGCACATCAATTAAAAATAAACCACAACCAGCTATGGCAGTGCAACGTTGAATGAAAAGGGCATGATTCCAAAGGATAAGGGGTGGGGGATGTCAAACCTTGGTCTGTGAGGGGGAAATCCATATGTTGCCACCTTGTTTTGATTTGCCATCTTCCCTTGTCAACCTTCTTATTGTTTTTGTTAAGGTAGTTGGGGCAGTGATGGTGGGTAGTGGAGTGTGGTAGGTTTTCATCCCTTGCCCACATGCACACTCCACTAGTGATTTGACCTCATGTTGGAAGCAACCTCCATGAGGCCATACTCTCCATTCTTTCCCATTCCCCATTCTCGCTGCTATCTATTCATCTCCTCACACAGAGCTGAGTGAGAGGGTGTGCGTTTCCTGTTCGAGGAATCCTCACGCAGAGGTTGGTTTTGTTTCCCTCACGCACTCCCCACTACGTAGGATCTCGGTGGTCTATGCGTTCCTCACATTTTGTTGTTCATCCACATGCATAAGCATAGCTGTTCACCCTCACGCAGGAGCAGAAATCTTGTGCATCCTCACGCACAGGAAATTGTCTTGCTGGATCTCACGCAGCCAGGAGGGGAGCCACTTGTCGGTGGTCATTAACATTTTTCCACAGAGTGGAATCGGGTATGTTTTTCCTTTGATTTGTGGCCCATGCATATATTCTCCTCCGTGTTTTGGGGTCTGGTGCAAGTCTCCCTCATGCACAGACCGTTGGAGTCATTTTCCCCTGTTGTGAGCCGTGCTCACTGGTTACGTTGTGGGGTTGTCACCCTCCCCACGTTTTTTTTGGATGTGGTGTCCAATTTCATTTGGGCCACTGTGTATTCATAGTGTGTCATTTTCTGCTGTGGTCTACGTTTGAGTTTCCCATGACTATGCTAGGAGTTTTGTTTCTTGTCCATTGTGGGCTGTGGATTGTTGCCTCATTCATTAAGGGGTTGTGGCTGATGATGTACCCTAGATTTGGGTGTTGCTATTGATTTATTTTGGCCATCCTAGGGCCAAGAACAACTCTGTGTTGCCTTGTGGTCTGGAGCTGTGTTTCATCTTTGGTTTGGGACTGTCCCCAGTTGCCTTTGCCTTCATCACAGAGCCATGAGTGGGTTGTGTTGCTACGGTGTCCAGTGGTCGGTCTTCAGACTGTTGTGAGTAGGACTAGAGGCTGAAGATGCATGAGAAGACTGGTGTTGAGGCCACCAGCTTGGCATTTAGCCTATCCTAGCTCCTTGACAACCTGGTGAACCCTAGGGTGTGGGTTTGGCTGTGTGTTGGAAAACCTTGGCTATGTGTAAGCCTGCATTGACCCTTATTCCTTGAGGAATCATGCCCATCTTGGGGGTGGTAGTGTTGCTGAGATATTGATGAGCACGCTAGCCTATGGTTTGGTGGAACGTTGCAGCGATGCAGCTGGTTGCGGAGCAAATTCTTCATCAAAAGATAAGTACTACTGATGATTCCATCTCTGCAATTATATTGATGGAAAATGAATAATGATGAACATGTTAAATGCTGGAATGTGTGTGTTGCTTCCACTGATTATTAAGTAACTCTGGATGTTGATAAATTAGGTTCCATGTATTTGTATGTTGAGTAATTATGCATCTTGCATGATGGATTATGCATCCTGTTATGTATTATGTTTAAGTTTTTAATTTCAGCATTTATCCTTGTCCATGTTCATGGGGCTGTTTTCCCATATGCTTTGGTGTTTGGTGCTCGTCGCATCCTCTTCTCCTGTTGGAGGGTTGGGGATGTGACATGTATGATGAGGTCTACGTCTCCAAAAATCTTCATGCACATGATCCCCATTTCCTTGGTCACTTTAACTCCTAGCAGCAAGGCTTCATATTTAGCTACGTTGTTCATGGTTTTGAGATTGAGCTTATAAGATAAGTGAATGTTCTCCTTATATGGGGAGATCAACATGATACCCACACCTAATAAGTTTTGAGCACTTTCCCCATCGAACAACATGGTATAGATTGCTATTGTGACTTCTTCGAACTGCGTACAAGCGGGCTCAGTGAGCTGAACATATGTCTGCTGATTATCATCTATTTGCAAAATTCAAGACCCAAAATCAGTGTCCATGGTGTAGATTAGGTGGTTCACTGAGTAGCTCTCCTTGCTTATGATTTATGCTAGCTGATTTTCCCTGTACAATCTATTAGTCTCCCCTCCAAACATGGGAATGGTGGCATACGTGAGATCCATCTGAAGGGTGCCGCCCAATCTTTTGCTCCATGACCGGGACATTAAGAGACCAAATTTTGGAGGAATATCAGCCACTACGATGTCCATCATTACGCTTTTCAAACGTAGCTAAGTTAAGTTTACAGCAAGGTCTTTGATGAGGCCCAAGCACTTGACCTTCCTGGAGTCAAAGGAGAATAAATCATGGTAGGGCTTGGTAATGCTGAGGCTGATTTCATCCATCACAGCCTTTGGCATTAGGTTATGAGAGGCTCTTGAATATAGCAGACAGTTATGGAGGATTTTATCATGGATGTTCAAGGATATATAGAATGGTGGGCAAGAGTCCTTTATGTCTTCAATAATGGGCCCTAGGGTTACAACAAGCTTGTCATCTTACAGGTTCAAAAATTCAATGTCATAGTACACCTTGGGCTGAACGAAATTCAAAATGGAGGTTTTAAATGCATCATTCTTCATCAACTCAATTAAAGGGCAAGGGATTTTCAAATTTTTAATTTCAGACTCAAGGTTAAAAGAATAATGCAGCCTATCTGGAAACCTTACCTCATGATCTCTAGGTTTGAGTTGGACCTGATCAAGTGTGGCTGAAGGTGCTGGTTTATGCAATGCTTTGGATGGGAGGACCACTTTCTTTGGTAAAACAACAACCTTTCTAGCTAGTGCAGTAGGTAGCTTGACAGGTACAACATTCTTCTTGAGGGGAGAAACCAACCTAGACCTCATTTGGTAACCTCCTTAAGCATTGGCCTGATAGACATCCTCTTCAGTGATATGCTCATCAATCAGGGATTCTTCATATTCTTCTTGTGTCAGAAAAGAGTAGTCCACCTCATCCTCCATGCAGTGGATATTGTCTTTAGATTCTCCTTCTTCTTCAATAAGCTCTGGCTCTTCTTCTAATACAACATTTTTAAATGGAGCTCTTATCCTTTGATATTCCCCTTGATTTATCTCCCTTATGAGAATCTGAACTGGGGGGTTTCCTCTTCTAAAAGGAACAAAATTTAGGTTTCGAGGAGTGAATTCACTTGGCCCCTTACCCCTTACTGGCATATGTCCTTGGTCTTTCAATTTAGACATTTTAGTAGTCAGGTTATCTAAACGTTTGGTCATTTTTTCAATCTTGTTCTCTGACGCAAAAGCCCCACTATAGTCTGATGGCTGCTTTCTCCTGTCTACCTTCCCTTTGAACTTCTAAGATGCCAAAATGTTTGACTCTACCTCCAGGGTAGCATCCTGCATGAGTGATAATTAGGCATACCTCTGTTCTCTTAGAAGTATGCATAATTCAGATTCAAAGGCATTCGCATAAGTTATCATAGCTGAGGTACCGGTGGGCTTAATCTCAGTGGGGATTTTGCTGTACATGTTGTTGAATCTCTTGGTAAAGTTGGAGATAGACTTACCATTTTCTCTTTTCAAGTTGCTGAATTCTATGATATAGTAGAGGTGGTCTCTCCTCTCTCCCCAATGCTTTAGGAAAATGTCATTTAGGGCCTCTATGCCTGCCACTGACCCAACAGGTAGTTCTTTAAACCACTTCCTATCCTGGCCATCTAGGATTTGCACAAAAAATATGGTCCATACATCTTCATTTTATATATTTATCTTTTCAGCATATATATAAAAATCCTCTAGATGTTCTTCAGTGGTGAAATCCCCTTCCCCGGTAAAATTCAGCATATGCTTGAGGTAATCCCCAGTAGGCATGGCTGTGAGAGGATTTGGCAAAATTAAGGGTGCATACCTAGCTACCAGGATCCTTTCCATCTTGGTCAATTGAGGGGTAGCCATATTGGAAATGGGTATGGGTAGGGATGTGGAAGGCTGCAATAATGAAAATATTTGCTGAGAAGGCGGTGGTATACTTATCCTAGTGGAGTCACCAGGGATTAAATATTCACAAGTAGCAGTGCTTGAAGATGCCCAAGCCCTAGATTTTTCTGATGTATCTAAAAATTTCTGGGAATTAAGAATTTCAACAGAAGAAATAATAGTAGAAAGATTTTTTGAAATACCTAATGTAGCATTTTGTGCAGCACTGCCGATCTATCTTAGTAAAGCCCTAGCTTTCCTCAAGATTTCTTCTAGATCTGAAATGGGTGTTGCTAGTGGCCCCTTTGGGTTTGCTCTGGTACTTGGTCTTCTTGAAGCCACCTTATATTAATGGTGTCTCCAGATAGATTATTACAACCGTAATAATGTCCAAGCCTTGTCTATCATCAAATTATGGTACTATGTCGTCTCCCGGGGAAGCTGAGCTTCAATCTCCTCTCCCCGGCAACAACGCCACTTTGTTATCACTCCAGGAAATTCCTCTAGGTTGTAGATCGAGGATGCCTAGTAACTTAAAATATTTTTTAGGGTTTTCTGATATGGATCAAGCCAGATAACCTATATAACCTCCCACTCTCAAGACATGCATGAAGCTCACTCAATTACAAGTCTTTTAGTTACAACTTGTTCAATAGTTGGACAAAAAGGTGCAGGGATGGAGAACTCATCAAGCCGGTGGACTTACATACAAAACAGATGCATGCAAATGGATAAATCCTGATAGGGATGGTACTTATAAATCAAATCACATTAACTCACCAATAGGATGACAACTATTAGCTATTAATCAATTTGAAATCACCTAAATGCACATTCAGGCGCAAGTACAGTAAAGATAAAGAAGATGGCTAAACAAATCATAACAAAAGAGCTTATATTTAGAATAAACCAGATGATACACTTGCTAATAGAACAGGCTTACAAATCCCCGTAGTCAAACCCTTATTAATAAATTAATCATGGGCTTTATAGCCTTCTACAAAAATCATAGATCCTGAAAATCCGATTTGTTTACACAAAAAATACTTTAAAGTGATACTTTTTCTAGCTTAGGGCTTCATACCCTTGCTAACTATTTGTTTATCTACTGTGAATATCTAGTTCACTGAGAGAACTTTTAATAGCTGAAGTGGCCGCTAATAATCACCACTGCTGGTTCACTGTGAAATTGTCGCTAACAGCCAGTGTCTCGTCATTTAACTGAAGTGTCTTTTCTTGCTTAAATCGCCATATTTTTCTAACTCATCGCCATGGTCACTGATCAAATGTTGTAACCTATAACCCATCGGTGCCGTAGACCAAAGCACTGTCGCTATTTCTAATGTGGAATGAACTAGTTTCACGATGGATTCTTCCTTTGCGATAGGGATATTTTTCCTTTATCCCATCGATGCTCCAAATCTCAACGCTGGTGCTCTCCATAACTAGCTCATCAACGATCGGGAGCTGAAATAACTAATGCATCAGAATCTTTTATCTAAACATTTCCATAGTTTCAGAGGTGAAGCGAACTAATTTCATCGCTGCCAGAAGTTGATTGATGCAGGAATCGGGGCATTAGTCTTCTATGCTGTCGATGGACAATCTTGGTATTTGCCGATGCACGTTATCTCTTTTTATTTTTCAAAAATTTATATTTTGACTATCAACAATTTTACTTTATCGCTATTGAATGTCATTACGAGTTTGAACCGGAGCTTTAGTTCTCTATGCCCCCGACACCGTGGAGATGTTTAGTTCTAGACTTGCCGATCCGTAGTCTTTAGCTCTCCCGATTACTGATGTTTATCCTATTGGCATGCTTATCGAAATGATTTTTGTCATTGATCGAAAGCCTTAGTCAATCTTTCTTCCGTTGTTGTGGCTCCTCAGTGGACTAACTCACCACTTCGTAGTCTTTAGCTCTTCCGACCGCTATTGTTCACGCTATCAGAATGCTTCTTGTCATTGATCAAATCTTTAGTCTTCTGTGTCATCGACACTATAGAGGAGCTTCATGGTAAACTCGTCGATCCATAGTTTGTCTATCTTTCGATTGCTGAAGTTTTCATCTGGTCACAAAAGCCATAGTCTATCTTTCTTTCGTTGTTGTGGCTCCTTAGTGAACTAGCTCACCGCTTTGTTGTCTTTAGTTCTTTCGATCGTCGAAGAGTTCATCTAACCACGGAAGCCATAGTCTATTGATGGCTAGTGAGATGTTCTAATCCTCTCCCAAGCCACCAAAGCTACAACTTAGTGAACTTTTTATCAACCATAGAGGCTTTCAAGCTGTTAGTGACATTCATATTCCTTATTGCGTGAATTAAATTCTTCATAAAAAATAAATTATCTTGGGAGATAACACCATGATGGAACTACGAACTTCCCTTTATATATCAATACTTCATCCTAGACATCATTCTTCTTGAACTGATCTTCCCTTTGTTCTTGGAAGGTTCTGCGTCAATGATGTCGCTGCATTCGTCATATTATTTTTCATCTTGAACTTCCGTTACTTGTTCTTCGGAACAAGTCTCATTCTTCTTTTCTTGTAGGCAATTATGTATGTGATATTTCCTACAAGTCAAATTCATTTGCATGGTTAGAGACATTTCATAAGGAATATTCATAATGGCAAATTATTATGCATAAATATATGATCATGCAACTACTTTAGCCAATACAACATTCATCCATATCTCACAGAAACTTTTCTAGATGCCTTCCATCTCTACCAGGACAACAATGAGATTATGCACTAATCCAATATGCCAGCAAAGAGGTTTCATTCTAGATAAGTAGCAATGGAGATTTTTATAGCACCATGAGATATTTAGCCATTACATGCATATTAGTAGTATACTGTCATTAATGCAAACATTCTATCATGCATAATACATTAATTGAATATAAATATATGCATAATAGAACAATATCATGAAATGACAATTGAATACTTATCTTTATTTGTTTCATGGTTAGACTCCTTCTTGAGCCTTCAACTTCATTATCTTCTATGGCATCGTTTCTTATCCAAATGCTAAGGTGGATAAGAGGTTCTTAAAGAGTTGATTTCTTCATATTCCTCATCTCTTGAGGGATCTTCTTTGGATGGTGAGAGCTTGATCTTCAATTTCTCCCATCTTCTCTTCTCTTATTATGAGACGAGCTTCCTCTTCTTGTGCCCAGAGTTTGCTGAAAGTAATCACTTCCTTTTGGCACACATTCCTTGAATGAATGAATCCCATGATCCTGGGAGACCATTCAAGGTGGCTATCACCACTTCTGTATTCTTCACTTCTTCTTTTACCTCTTCAAGTTGTTCTTTGATTTGAGAGACCCTTGTAAAGTATGACTGTATGGTTTCTACATTTTGGATCTTCACATTATTCAACTAGTTTCTTAAGGTCATCTTCTGATGTATGTTCTTTCCTTCAAATAGCTTGGTCAAGGAATCAAACATCTTCGATGTCTTTAGGGAATACACTTTTGGTTCAAGTTGATCCATGATTGAATCAATAAATATGTTCTTGGCCTTGACCAAGTTCTTCTTGTGTAACGCTTTGAGCCTCATCTCCCTCTGGAACTGGAACCTCTCTACTCATGTAGGTGTCTAATTCATTTTCCTCAGAGAGATAAAATACTTCCATGCTTGGAATTTGTCAATTTCACCAAGCTTATCATCAAGCTAATGTGATATATCACTTTTAAATGAGAACCTCAAATGAAAATAGCAAAAGATTAGATCTTACCGATTTGAGGTGTCCATCCTGGTTCCGGAGCTGGCTGATCTAGGCTTTGTTAGAGAAACCCTAATTTTAAAAGATTTGAATATTTAAGATTTGATTAGATATAAATATATATTTCTTCAAATGGAGCTTCCCAATGTACTCATTTTCTAAAAATAGTGGAGGGAAGCTCCCAGAACAGGAAGCCCTAGTTTTCCAATTTCTTTTGCAGACATTCCTGTCACTGTTTCTATGATATATCTGAAATTACTACTCCTCTATGTCTGAAACTTCACAATGACATAGCCTCACATGTCCCTGATCCAACACCATAGGTTTAATTAGAATTGGTTTCACCAATTGGGACGTATGATCATTTTCTCAAGGTGACCTGTTTCAGGACTGTTTAGAACAACAAAGTTGTACAGACTTCCATGTGTCACTATTTTATCTTCTGAGTCTGAAATTCAGACCACAGAAATTAAATTCCATTCCCTTTCTGAAAAATCTTTATAAATGTCATTTGGACCTTTGTATCCCAACATATAGCACTTCTCCCCAGGTGCCCTGTTTAGGGATGAATTCTGGAAGAAGCTGGAACCCTAACTTGGAGGGATCATATCTCCCATAATATAGTGAATATGAGGCTGAATTTTGGATAGCATGTAAATAATCATTTTATATTTGGCCTCTATAAATTGTAGCTCATGGACCTATATCAGGATATAGCGAATGTACCAAAACTTAGCAGTTTTAGTATTTAGGGTTTTTCTAGCTCATGGTCAAACTAGGGTTTGACTTTCTTGGAGTTTCACCCAACCAAATTTCTTGATCCAGATCTCTAAACTTCAATTTTGATGAGCATAAAAATCCTATGCTGGGCTCACTCAAAAATTCCTCTTCTGTAGAAAGCCCTAATTTTCTGCACCAAAACTAAAAATGCTCGGAATCAAATTCTACTTCGACAGAAAGATGCGGCATTCAATGGAGAGTCAGCCTAGCATACTTTTGCTGATGGATTCTGGAGAGATACCCAAAAAGTAAGAATCCCTAGCTTCTATAGCTGCGCAATGTCTTCTTCTCAAGTTAGCTATGATACCATGTTATATTTTTATCATTCAAGCTAGCATTACATTAGGATCCTTAACTGAGAGAATAACAAGCACAACAATAAAACACAAGAGACAAGAGACACAAATAATTTTCCTTGGGGAAACCATAAAGGATAAAACCCCGCAAATTCCTCAGAGATAGAATCAACACCAAAATTAAAACCCAAAAATAGTAAGATGATCTCCACAGCTTCTCTCTCTCTCTCTCAGACACTGAGAGAGCTTCTCCTCTGTCACTCATGCACCCCAAGGAGTGAGTGTGTGTCTTATGAATAGAGAGAATCACTCTCTATTTATCTTCTTCTGTTCACTTGGAACCCATTCCATCATGTTGGCATCACTTAACAATTACTTACTAGAGCTGACATCTCTAGGAGTGTCTAAAAACCCTAGTGCCCCACAACTTGTGGGGACTTTTCCTCCTCTGACCAATAAGGAAGTTTATCCTTAACACAATGGTGGGGACTATTTCCCTGAATTATAATGAATCACCTAGGGTCGATTCAATAGGATATTCTAATAACCCTAGGGCTCACAACTGCGGGGACTTTAACCCTTGACCAATAGGAGGGTTACCCACAATGACTTGACATGAATTTCACATTATAGAAACTTCTCGGAACAAACATCGGGGTATGACATGACTCAATTACATTACAATACATCCAAAAATAAACATCGAGTTACAATACATAAGAAATACAAGTGAATACATTTTGAATTTACAATTAGATCAACATTTTTCCCACTGGTAGATCTGCTATAATGATGAATGCATGATGTGACATAATGAAGGGTTATGTTTCTGATCAAGAAAGTATATTAGATCTTGAATTTGAGCTGATAAATCTCTGATGCCCCTATGTTCCTCTATACTATGGAAACTTGGTTCTGAAAGCTCTCCCTTGAACGTCTCGGGTGATACCTCATCTGCTATGCGGGTGTTGTTGGATAGCATAAAACCTTTTTGGTCCGATGCTTAGGGAGATCATGGTGTGTTGAGCATTGAATGAGTGGAACCCCTGTCAAACAGGTTTTGTTGGTCGGTATTGTGCTAACAAATAGTTTATTTGTTGAGAACAGACTGCGACTGAGAGGAGGGTATGTATCATTCAAAAAATGGTTACTCAAGAATGGATGTGGCATCTGACATGGCTGGAAATTCAAAATTGGTTTGATCAAAAACTGTGAGAATTTGTTGAAGCAAAAAATCTGGACCCTGAGCTGAAAAAAAAAAGTGGTTAGCGAGGTGCATCCACGACAGTCCGCATGAATACTTCTACGGCAGAATTAATGGATTCCTATCTAGTTTGGGATTTACCAAGAGTAAAGCAGATTCCAACCTTTACTACAAGGTTGAAGAAGGGAACCCAGTGATACTCCTACTGTATGTAGATGACCTATTTGTAATAGGTGTAGATGGGTTGATTGTTGATACAAAGAGGAAGCTTGCTATTGAGTTTGAGATGAAGGACTTGGGTATGATGCACTACTTTCTAGGCATGGAGGTGTGGCAGAATGTGGATGGAATCTCCCTGGGACAAGGGAAGTATGCAGTAGTGTTATATTTTTAACTTTAATCTAGAATTATTAAGATATTTTAACTAAGAGAATAACAAGCACAACAGTTAAGAACAAGAGACAATGAACATAGTGTTTTTCCTTGGGGAAACCATAAATGGAGAAAACCCCACAACTTCCTCAGAGATAGAATCAACACCAAATAGAAAATCCTGAAACAGTAAGATGATCTCCTAATAGCAGCAACCTCTTTCTTTCTAGTCCCAATATCTTCTTCTTCCTCAGCTATGCACTACAACTGAGTGTGAATGAGTGTGTGTTAAATAGAGAGGTCACCTCTCTATTTATACTGATTCCCGAAATGACTAAAACACTACTAGGGCCGACTTCACTAGGTGAGGCTAATAACCTTAGTGCCTCGAAACGGTGGGGACGTCAACCCTTAGACAATAGGAGGGTTACCCACAATGACTTGACATCACTTGTTTACATTATAGATCCTCCCAATCGAAACATCGGGCCATGAAATCATGACTCAATTACATTACAGATACATCTTGAAATAAACATTGGGGTACAAGACATAAGATACATAGGTGAATACATTTCAAATATACAAATACATCAACATTCCCTCTTAACTAGGAAGGTATTCTTTCGACACAATTTTCAAGACTGGTCTTCTTCTCTATATTGACTAGGTCATCTTGTTATCTTCATCTTCAAGTCTTCTTAGTCTTCAAGTCTTCAAGTCTTCAAGTCATCTTCTAAGTCATCTTCTTCTTCAAGTCTTCTTCATCATAGAATCTGCATCATCATGACTACTGGATCATCACTCTTGGATCATCATCACATATGGATCATCACTTGATCTGGATCGTCATCAAGTCTAGATCATCATCACATCTAGATCATCACTTGATCTAGATCATCATCAAGTCTAGATCATCCTCAAGTCTAGATAATCATCACATGTTATCTCAAAATGGTGCTATCTCAATTCTTCTCGTCATAGGAAGTTCTACAGAGTCAGCCCCATAGGCCTACCCCTCATGTAGGTCTTCATCAACACTTATATCTAACACTTAAGTCAAAATGGCCTGCCTAGCTCTTACATCTGACCTCATCTTGTCAGAAATGCATGCCGAGCAATCACATCTGATCTCATCTTGTCAGAAAGGCCCAATGCTCACATCCGACCATGTGTAAACACATCGCACTAGAATGGCTTAGCACTTATATCTGATCATGTGCAAGCACATCGCATCGAAATGGCTCTGCACTTACATCCGACCCCATCTTGTCAGAAAGGCACAGCACTCACATCTGACCATGTGTAAACACATTGCGCTAGAATGGCTCAGCACTTATATCCGACCTCATCATGTCAGAAAGGCTCTGCATTTACATTCGACCATGTGTAAACACATCGGATAAAAAGGGCTCTCAGTCCCAGACTGAGGATTCCTTGTAATTGACCAAGTGCCTCCATTCTCTCAGAGAAGGGAAGTTTCCCTTACATGTGACCTACTCATCAGAATGGCCAGCACTCACATCTGACATGGGAGGAACCTAATCCTCTAACCATGACAGAATGGCTCATCCCTTACATCTAATCAAGTGGGAACAGATCCCTCTATCACATCAGAATGGCTCTTAGTCCTAGACTGAGTTTTCCTGGTAACTGACCATGCACCTCCATTCCAAGAATGGAAATAGCCCTTATATCTGATCATGTAGGAACCAATCCTACAGTCATATTAGAATGGCTCAGAACTCATATCTGACATGGAAGGAACCTAAATCCTCTCACCATGACAGAATGGCTCATCTCTTATATCTGACCATGGAAGGAACTTAATCCTCTCCCATGTCAGCATGGCTCACGGACTCATCACTTCCCTTTGAATGGAACCATGATCTTGAGAACACCAAGCTTCTCCCTGAAGTACTCAAACTTCACCCTAGCCAATGGATTCATCAACACATCAGCTATCTAATCATCCGTCGCAACATACTAGAGCTTCACTGCTCCCCTCTGCACCATATCCCTAAAATAGTGATACTTGATCTCGATATGCTTTGACTTGTCATGGAACACCTGGTTCTTTAAAAACTTCACACAACTATGGTTGTTGCAATATATACAACTAGCATCCAACTGGGGATGAAATAAATCAAACAGTGTTGTAAAAGAAAGTTTCCTATGGCTAGGTTTTAAGAGGTCATCAACATACTGGGGTTGAAAGGTGGATGCATATAGTTATACAAGTATATATAAACAATATTTAGAGATAAGAAAGATCCACACCTGATTAACTGGAGGCTGGTCCAAGCTTTCTCTAGCCCTTCTCCTGCTCCTCTTCCCTAAGACACCTGCAAAACAAGTTATACCTTCCTCAAACCAATATGACCACATATAAACAAATGATAATCAAATAAACATGAAATAATAATCTGATTAACATCAACATCTGATCATAAACAAATATTCAATCAAACATTGAACAATGATTAGGGAAGAAGAAGGAAATCACATCTTTATTAATCTTGAAAACAAGTACAAGTATACCTTCTCTTCAAGTTTGGCGCCTCACAAAACCTTGATCTGGTTCTGCTTCTTCTCTTCTCCAAGGAACTTAGCCTCCAAGCTCTGCAACACAAGTGGATGATCGCTAGGGCAGAGGTGTGGGAAAAGAGAGCTCCAAATCCTCCAGCATAACAATGCAAAGATTGAAGTCTCCTCTCATGGACCTTCCTACCTCTATTTATATGTTTAATGAAGAGTTAGGGTTGAAGACAACATAGTTACAACTGAATGAGTCAATTGCATAACTACCCAAACTACCCAAATTTCAAAATTCGTATTTTTTTGAAATTCTTAGGAGGCTTACGTGGGTTGCAAAGACAACAGTCGCATACACGAGGAGGCATACATGGGTTGCAGTGCAGAAAGGCACATATATAAGGCATACATGACTATTATATATAGAAACTCATGTATGTATGCGGGTATTACATAGAGAAAGTCGAATACATAAAAAAAACTCATTTTTAGGGTATTTCTAGGCATTTTAAGACTTTAGTGTCTTCTGGAAACTTTTAGCTAACTAAAATATACTTCAAATGGAATAAATATGAGGTCAATTGGAGTTACAGAACTCAATATATGGGTCCTCCAAGATGATGTTTTTTTAGTGACTTTTCATGAAGTGTTGTCATGGAAGTGTCGACATGCAACGAAAACATAGGAAAGTGGTCACAAGTAGAGATGTGTCATTTTGAGCTATAACAGATGCCCCCTAATGTATGAGGTTAGAGGGGAAGATGATAGCCGAAATACATTATAAAGGAAATAACTGAGTATGGAGAGAGTAGAGAATCCAAGATCAAAAGGCTCAAACAAAGGTACCTGAAAGAGAGATAAATCCCAGAAAAAACTGATCTTTGGGACATACAAGTACATATACAAAACATCACCATAAAGATACAGGTGGATCCAACATATGTATAACTGATGAAACTATCATGGTTGATCAATATGCAAAAAGGCACCATATCAAATCTAAAGAAGTCATGGCCACAAATGAACACGGTGGATCCATACTCAATAATCGATCATAGCCACAAAAATACAAGGTGGATCTATGTCTCAGCAAAATGTCATATAAAGTGTGATAAGGTCTTGCACAGCTTGGCAATAGAAAAAGATGATGCTACTATCGGCCCAAGGTTTTCAATCCAAACCACCCAAAAGGTACAAATCCTAACCATGCAAATAAAGGAGTTGAAGTTGAACATGGAGGAAACCATTTGATTACCAGTCAATAATGAAAACCGTTAACAAACACGAGGGAAACCACCATTAATGAAAATGGTCCCCAAGGTATCTAGTACATTCTAACAAGTGTGATTACAAGGACTTGAAGAATACATTGAGTAGGAGACATTAAGGTATTCCCACTACCCAATAGTGAGCTAAATTGCCACTAATGACTACAATTCCCAAGGTATTGTCATAAAACTCTAAATCTCATTCCTAGAGCAAGATGTGTTGCAGTCGATAGGAAGAGATCCATTGGAAGGAAGGTATTAAGGTATCCTTCATCATCCAATCCAAGGTAATTCAAAGACTAATTGGATTTGGAATTGGTATTGAATTTCACGACAAGGACCGCCGAAGACATGATGTAATGAACTGATACCAGGGAATGGCCAAAACAAAAAGTCAATGCAACTAAAAAATGGTCGACAAAGGTTTAATCCTTGAACAGTGAGCATGACACAAAAAGTGACTTAGGCATATTTTGAAACTAAAGGAACAATGACACAAATATGCAATGTAGGAGACATTGACAGATTCCCCATATAATTGGAAAAGAAACCAATGAGAGGAGTAAAAAACTATGAATCGGGTCAAGGTCAAAACACTAAGACCCAACTGTTGATACACTCAAAACTGGTGCTTTGTTCAAGGAAACAAGACTTGTTGCCATGATGTAAAAAACATGTGAATGAACTTCCCTTCCCCTCTTTCTTGTAAAGGTTTAATGAGTCCAAGAGAGAAAAATCGGGACCATCTTCATTTTTGGAAATCTTGAAGAAAAGACAGAAGAATGCTTGATAAAGCACTTATTCATGGATTTTATGAGCCTGAACAAGTACATGCTCGACATTTTTTTCATAGTTTAGAGAGTCTAAAAACTCCAAAGAAGACTCCAGGGAGGACCTTTTTCATCCAATTTAGTCTCTTGAGGCTGGAAAAGTATAAAACATACCGAAGAAGAACTCTCTTAAATTTAGAAGAAAAGGTGCACCTTTTTTGTACTTAGTCAGGAAGGTTAGAAAAAGGTTAAATTACCACCTACCCAATGCTCCTTCAAAAGCATCATATAGCCTGAGTTTTATGAGTGTGAAGGAAGGCAAGATCACTCAGAAAGATCCATTCAATTACGAGGAATGGGGCTTACAACAATAAAATCGATGCTTTGTTCTTTAGGGTTTAACAAGCATGACAAAGACATAAAATACACTCGGAATATTTTTCATGTTTTGGTCCAGAGCATGAAAAAGAGAAAACTAAGCTCATACCGGGGGTTCCTTTTCCATAAGTTTAGTCCCTTAGGCCCGGAAAAGTGATAAACCTATACCTGAGAATACTCTTCTCAATTCCGAAGAAAAGAGAGTGTTCCTTTCTCGTATTATTCCACATGGTCCGAGAAAGTGATAACCTACCACCAATGTGGATGCCCATTCACATATTCTTAACGAGCCGAAATGGACAATTTTACTCGGTAGTCAAGTCTATTTTGAGGAGTCAGACTTGGGCCTAAAGAAACTCAATATCTTTCCCACGAAATTTTAACAAGTCTGAAAAAGTCAATTCATGGCCTCCTTACTATTTTTAACAAGCTCGAAGAAGAGCAGAAAGAATGCTCTAAATGCGAGGAGACGAGTTTCATAGACAGGTGAAACTAGTTCCAAGCACAAGGAACAAATCTATGCATAATGCAAGGGAAGTGAGCAAGATAAGGACACTCGAGGAATGTCTCCTCAAGGAAAAAGGTGTCAAGTTGCAAAGGCAAAATGATACAAGGCTTAGTGAGGATGAGAACAAAGATGAGGGCTTATACAATGAGCTAAAAGTATGGAAGTCGGCATCAGGCTCATAAGCGTGAGCAAGGCACATGCGAATGCATTTAGAGCTTGAACAACAAGATGAGGCTAGTAAATAGTTGTGACTCCAACTAAGAATCCCATCTCCAAGAAGCAACAGTATCAGGATCATATTCAACAGAAAATTTTGATAGAGGTCACTTTGGCAGAAACATATACAACTTTGCTATCTTCTACAAAAGGTAAAGTCAAGGCAAAATTGACTAAAGAAGATTCTATAGAACCAAGGCTCGAGGGTTTATAATCAGTAAGATCAACCTTAGAAGGAGAGAAAAAATCAACAAGGGAGATAGAGTCTGCAGGAACAAACTCAGTATCACGGGAGTTGAAAAATTCATAAGAAAATTCAAACACCTCAGGATCACTGACTTGCTGTTCAAAGGAAGAGTCAAAAGACTCAACAAGACCAAGATAAGAAGAAAGGTCAGGCTTACTAGGAAAATCAAGGTTAGACTTAGTCACAACTGAACCAACATCCAAAAGAATGTTAGACTATATCAAAGACTCTAGGAAGAATTCATCCAAAGGAAGAAGATCATCCAAGATAGGACACATGTCTAAACTTTCAAATGGATCAACAGAGTGAAGATCAGGCTCCATGGTCTGTATAGGATGACTCACCCAGTCAACTGCTGGGACCAAGTCCCGAGAAGGTAAGCATGAAAACAGAGGCTGCTTCTTAGTAGCAATTGAATGCAAAGGACATGAGGCCACATAGTTCACCTGTGGTGGAGTAGTGTCTATATAAACACTGGGAATTGATAAAGGAAAGACCTGGTCTCTAGTTGAGTCAGGATACGGATCAAGAAAATCCAAATGATCAATAATGACAATTTATTCACCATGATTAAAGTAAATTAGATGAAAGATTGTTGACACCATAGCTTGCATGACAAAGATATAATCACGTCCGAGGAGCATATTGAAGTCCAAGGGGTCTTCTATTACCATGAAGTCAACTAAGACGGTATTCCCACCCAAAGTAACAGGTGTTTGAGAAAGAATTACCAAGGCTATACAAGTTCTTCTATCAAATGCCAATAACTAACTAGAAGTCGACCCAAGGCTGGGAGATCCCATGCCTCACCAAGCATGAGCAGACAAGATACTAAATGAGGCTCCTTCATCAGCAATACAATGAGCAATCATGTATGATTCAACTTTAAACTTTATATGGAAAGGTGGATCAGAAGGAAGGCATGGCTCAACTATGCTATCCCAATTAAAGGAAGCAATCTAAGAGCTTGGTGGGGGTTGATCCGAAACAAGTTCAGTGCCCCCTTGTTCAGTAAGTTTTGAACTCGCAGTGAAAAAAATGTGACTAGCAGAAACTTCACTCTCCAAAGGAAGAGTGGGATTGATCAACAATGGAATCGATTCAACCGCTTCGTGAAAGTCACTCTTCGAAGGGAGAGTGGGATTGACCAAAGATGACATTGGTTCAATCACATCAGGACCGCTCTCCAAAAGAAGAGTGGGATCAACCAAATATGAGATTGGTTCGACCACTTGATCAACCAAATGTTGAGTAGGTTGTTGAGAAACTATAGGTTGTTCAGGAGAAGGAAATTCTTGAGTCTCGAACCACACTCTTTGCACCTCTGCGATAGTAGGGAAATGGTGAGTAAGATGATCTCCCTCACATAAATTACAAGGGAACTTAAGCTTACACTTCAAACGACCAGTTTTCTCAACAGTGTCAACATGACTTGCAGTGGTTGACTATTTTCTCTCAGCATGACCTACAGAGGCTGAGAGTTTCCCCTTAGAATGAACTACAGAGGCTAGGTGATTGGGTCCAACCTGAATAAGAGAGGTTGGCTGTTGAAAAGCTTTAGAATGTTAAAAAATGGGATGACCATGAAACCAAATTCTTCACACCTCCATGATAGAAGGGAATTTATAAGTAAGGTGGTCTCCCTCATAAAGCTTACAAGGAAACTTGGGCTTGTGTTTTGAACGGGCATTCTTTTCAATAGTGTCAACATGACTCGCAGTGGTTGACGGATTGTCTTCAACATGAACCATAGAGGCTGAGAGAATGCCCCTAGTATGACTTGCAGAGGCTGAGATATTGGGTCCAACATGACTCACAGAGGTTGGACGAGCACCACAAGCATGAACAACATAGGTTGAATGGTTAGGATCAACATGCTTTGCAGTAGTTGAGTGTGTGACCCCAGCATGAAATTCATAGGCTAGGTGGATGGATCAAACATGACTTGATGCGGAGGTTAAACTTAAACATCAGAGGTTGAATAGGTGCCCTCAGCATGAACTACAGAGGTTGAGTGACTGGGTCCAACATGACCTAGAAAGGTTGGAAGGATCCAACCGGCATGATCAACAGAGGCTGGATGGTGAAGATCAACTTTACTTGCAGAGGTTGAGGTCTTAGATCCAACATCACCCATAGAGGTTGGATAGGTGACCCCAGCATGAACTGCAGAGGCTGGGTGGTGAGTTTCAACTTGACTTGCAGAGGTTGAATGGGTACCCCCTTGCTTATGTGCCTTCTTCCTATTCCTCCTTCTTTTACTCCTTTTAGACTGTTGGTTACTAGTATTAGTATTTTCATTGCATGAGGTAGAAGGAGGAGGAGAATCAACTACAGGTGAAGGGGAAGCAGTGTTTTGATTCCCTTGATATAAGGAGCT
Source organism: Pseudotsuga menziesii (assembly GCA_001517045.1). NCBI lineage: Eukaryota > Viridiplantae > Streptophyta > Pinopsida > Pinales > Pinaceae > Pseudotsuga > Pseudotsuga menziesii. Next base: position 40,378 of record LPNX010194883.1, on the reverse strand, counting down.
TACTTGAGAAGCATCAGGAGCATTCAGGACAGTTGGAGTGGAAAACAACCACATTGGTAGCCCTAGGGTGAATCCAGGTAGATTCAGGGTGGCCATCAAGGGAACACCAACATTCCCCATGAGAGGAATAGTACAAGGATTTCCTAGCATGGGGATCTCTTGGTTGGTTTTCAAATGGGTGTTAGCCATATTTTCAAACTAGGAGACAAAGTCTAAAGTTGAAAGGAAACCAAACTTACAAAGCACACACCTAAAGGCACACTAAGTATAGACAAACCACATAGCACTCACTGAAATTCCTAAAGCCAACAGACAAACATGTATAAGATATTCTTTCCAAAATAAAGATGATAAACAGTTGCTTGGCATCCCTATAGATTTTCTTAGGCACAAGCGAAGGAATCACCCACTGCCCTCCCACACTTTCTATTAGGGTTACCTTCCAAGACCGTCCAAGGTCAACCAAAAATATCCTTCCAGTGTACTTGTGTATGAACCCTAGATTTCAAAGAGACTAAAGGCTACCTTAACTATATTGATAGTCTAGGGGGACAGTCACAAGCCTGGTTCATATGCATGGGTAGGGTAGCTGAGCCCAAAACTCTGTCTAGGATAGAATCCCCAAATGCATAAAAACCCTGGTTTATGTTTCAACAAGGAATCGAAGGGTTATCTCCTCAGTCCAAGTCTCCACACGGACTCGTGCTTAACTCTCGTTTGAGAGGAGCTTCCCAGATACAATCAACATAGAAGAGGATTTACCTAGGATTTACCTAGTGAAGAGGGTTGTTTTTAGTCAGAGGGTAAATGGCATGAAACTTATGTGGTAGTTTGACTCAAAGTTGAAACAAAACTACTAAGCAAAGAGAAATGAAATGGAAAAATAAAAAATTATTCTCTTTATTTTTCAAATAGAAACTTGAAAGCCACAAAAGAACAATTTCTTTTTATTTTTATTTTTTCAAAAACAATGATATGCCATCCAATCTAGACTAAAAAACTAATCTACATGCATATAAAGCAAACATGTGTTTTTTTTTCTTTTTCTTTTATAAATGCAAAATAAAAAATAGCCTAAATGCAAGCAAATACTATAAGAAAAGCAAATAGACAACTACTCTACACCCCACAAGCAAACCCTAGGTTTCCCTAAAGTTGGATATCAACCTCTCTTGAAAGGAAGGATTACAAAGGTAAACAAGCCAACAACTTTGGAATCAAGAGAATGAGCAATAAGAATGACATAAACAAAGGTCAATAAGTCCCAAGTATTAATATAAACCTACAAATAGAGGTTGCTTAGTACCTTGTCCAACAAGGTCAAGCCAAAGAAGGAGGTGGGGGGGAAAGCAACAAAAACAAGTATATTTTCTTTTTATTTTTCTTTTATAAATGCAAAAGAAAAACTACCTACAAACTAAATGTTTGTAGATAACAAGAATAAAGAAAAATGAGCTTTGCTATACAACCACCAAACAGACTCTAGAATGCCCTAAAGTTAGTATAAACCCTACTTGGAAGGAAAGCTTGCATAAGAGACAAGTCAACTAATTTGGCATGGTGAAGTTAACCAACAAAAGAAGAAGGAAACCAACACCAAAAAGCTTCTAAATTTAGACAAAGATCACTAACAAAGGCTAACCAGAAACATAAGCTAAAAATCTTGCCAAGCAAAGGAGGTGGGGGAAAAGAGCAAAGAACAAACCCTAATGCTATAAAAAGGCTTGCCACATAGATAAAAAACAACCAAAAGAGATGGCACTAACTCCCTAGAGTCATGAACCTACAGAGGACCCCAAAATACCTACCAACAATCTTCAAATAGAACAAAAAAACCACAAAAGAGGAAAAAAACATTATTTAAAGGGGCATACGTGAATTTCACTACTGACAGGTCGAGTGTCATACACAAGTTAACAATACAGCAAGTCATGTGCACAAGCACATGTGGGTTGTACCACTGATAAGTCACATATCATACACATGTTGACAATATATAAATTCATGTGTACCAAACCAGACACGTGACTGTTCAGTCTGCAACTCGCGTATGGGTGGAAAAAATCCTAAAAAATGTCAAAAACTGCCTTAGGAAGGCAAGGGAGGTGTTCTATCAGACTTATAAGGTGTTCCTAAGTGGCAAGAAAGACCTAAAAATACCTAAAACTTCCTAAGTGGAAAGAAAGACCTAAAACTTCACAAAAGGCTGAAAGAAAGACAAAGAAACCCCAAATAGACAAGGCTCGCCCCAGCAGAGTCGCCAGGTCTGTTGTAAAGGAAAGTTTCCTAAGGCTAGGGTTTAAGAGGCCATCAACATACTGGGTTTGAAAGGTGGATGCATATAGTTCTGCAAGTATATATAAGCAATATTTAGAGATAAGAAAGATCCACACCTGATTAACTGAAGGCTGGTCCAAGATTTCTCTAGCCCTTCTCTTGCTTCTCTTCCCCGAGAGACTTTCAAAACAAGTTATACCTTCCTCAAACCAATATGACCACATATAAACAAATGATAATCAAATAAACATGAAATAATAATATGATTAACATCAACATCTGATCATAAACAAATATTCAATCAAACATTGAGCAATGATTTGGGAAGAAGAAGGAAATCACATCTTTATTAATCTTGAAAACAAGTACAAGTATACCTTCTCTTCAAGTTCAGTACCTCACGAAACCTTGATCTAGTTATGCTACTTCTCTTCTCCAAGGAACTTAGCCTCCAAGCTCTGCAACACAAGTGGATGATCACTAGGGAAAAGGTGTGGGCAAAGGGAGCTCCAAATCCTCCAGCATAACAATGCAAAGATTGAAGTCTCCTCTCATGGACCTCCCTACCTCTATGTATATGTTTAATGAAGATTTAGGGTCGAAGACAAAGTAGTTACAACTAAAGGAGTTAGTTCCATAACTACCCAAACTACCCAAATTTCAAAATTCATATTTTTTTGACATTTTTGGGAGGCATACATGGGTTGTAGAGACAAAAGTCACGTACACGAGGAGGCATAAGTGGGTTGTAGTGTAGAAAGGCATGCATATAAGGCGTACATGACTATTATATATTGCAACTCATGTATGTACATGGGTATTACATAGAGCAAGTCATGTACATAAAAGAACTCCTTTTTAGGGTAGTTTTGGGCATTTTCAGACTTTGGTGTCTTCTGGAAAGTTTTAGCTAACTAAAATATATTTCAAATGGCACAGAGATGAGCCAAAACAGAGTTACAAAATTCAATATATGGGTCTTCCAAGTTAGGTGTTTTTTCAGTGACTTTTCATGAAGTGTCGTCATGGAAGTGACGACATGCGATGAAAACATAGGAAAGTTGTCACAGGCAGAGATGTGTCATTTTCAGCTATAATAGACAGTATCTTCCTTATCCATACTGCCTCACAACTAGCTTAATAAGTTATGACATACTCTATGTTAGCTGTACTCAGTGCCACACAAGATTGCTTCTTGCTAAACCAAGAGATCACACCTCATCCCATACTGAAGCAACACCCTGAAGTGCTCTTCCTATCGATGGAACTGCCTACCCAATCAGAATCAACATAACCCTCTATTTTAGTCTTCTAATTTGACTCATACTTGAGCCCATAATCAACTGTACCCCTCAGGTACCTCAAAATATGCTTTGCAGCAATCAAGTGAACATTTCTTGGATCTGTGAAGAATTGGCTCAAGGTGTTCACAGCAAGGCAGATGTCTGGTCTTGTGTTCATTAGGTACATCAAGGACCCAATCATTTGATGATACATTGTAGCATCAATTGACTATGATGAAGCATCACTCAATAGATTTAGGTTCGATGCCATAAGTGTGTCCATAGCCTTGCAGTTCATCATCCCAAACCTCTTCAGGATCTCTACTGCATACTTCCCTTGTCCGAGGGAGATTCCATCTGTATTCTACCACACCTCCATGCCTAAAAAATAATGCATCATACCCAATTCCTTCATTTCAAATTCAGCAGCAAGATTTCTCTTCGTATCAGAAATCAACCCATCCATACCTGTTACAAAAATATCATCTATATATAGTAGAAGCATCACTAGGTTGCCATCTTCAACCTTGTAGTAAACGTTGGAATCTGCTTTACTCTTGGTAAAGCCCAAAGTGGATAGAAAGTTGTCAATTCTATTGTACCATGTCCTGGGTGCCTGTTTCAAACCATACAGGGATTTCTTGAATTTGCACACATGAGACTCCCTTTCATGTGTCTCAAAACCAAGTGGTTGTTCTACATACACTTCCTCTTCCACTACACCATTCAAGAAAGCAGTCTTGACATCCATTTGGTGTATCTTCTATTTCATTACTGTAGCCAAGGCAAGTACTGATCTGATGGAAGTGTATCTGGCTACAGGTGCAAAGGTTTCTTCATAATCTACTCCTTCTTTCTAGGAGAAACCACGAGCCACAAATCTTGCCCTATAATATTCAATGCTACTGTCTGCAGCATGCTTGATCTTGTAGATCCATTTGGAAGTTACAACTGACTTCCCTTCTAGTCTTGGGACAACATCCCAAACATAATTCTTCATGATTGATTGATACTCTTCGATCATAGCATCCTTCCATTCTTTCCGTTCTGTTGCTTCTTCATAATTGGAAGGTTCTTTATCGATAAAATCACATAGTAAGGCTACAGACCCAGAGCAAGATCTGGTCCTCTTTCTTTCTCTGTGATTCTCATCTGGAGCCACATATCTCTTTGCACCTTGGATAATTTCATGTACCCAAGCAAGTTTCCTCTTATTAGGATTCTTCTCCAGAGGTGGATCTACAGGTCTTTGTGGTTCTTCAAATTCTCGATCTTCTCCTTGAGTTTCTTCATTCATGGTTGTATCATGAATTCTGGGTGCTTCTGCTTCTTTGGGTTCTTCACCAGGTTTCTTTCTGGATTTGTTGAAAGTTGTGTCTTCATAAAATGTCACATACCTGCTGATGTCAATCTTCTTGTATCCTAGGAAATAGATTCTATAAGCCTTCAAACTTTTAGAGTATCCCACAAATATAGCCTTCTTTCCTAAAGGATCTAATTTTGTCTTCTTCTCTTTTGGAATGTGTATGTACATAGGACAGCTGAATATTCTGAGATGGCTGACTTTTGGTTTCTTTTCAAAGAAGACTTCTTCAGAATTATTGTTCTCAAGTTCTCTGTGTGGAGTACGGTTCTGTACATACACCGCTGTTCTGGAAGCTTCTACCCAAAGATGCATAGGAATATCTTGATCATGAAGCATAGCTCTTCCAGCTTCCATGATAGTTCTGTTCTTCCGTTCTGCAATCCCATTCTATTGTGGATTATAAGGAGTGGACAACTCCCTCTTAATCCTTGAGTCTTTGCATAACTCTTTGAATTCATTTGACATGAAATCTCTGCCATTATCTGATCGAAAGGTCTTAATCTTCTTTTCAGTGTGATTCTCGATCAAGGCTTTGAATTCCTTGAATTTACTGAATACTTCATCTTTGTTCTTCATGAAGTAGATCCATGTCTTCCTAGAAAATTCATCAATGAAAGAAACATGGTACACATACCTGCTTAGTGAACTTGATGAAATTGGACTGCATACATCAGAGTGGATGATTTCCAAGATTCCTTTTTCTTTTCTCTCGCTACTTGAAAATGTCTTCTTTGTGTTCTTTCCTTTCACACATCCTTTGCAGACCCCATCATGTTTTGCTTGTATTTCTAGAAGACCTTCAACAACTTTGCTTGCAAGAGGTAGTGCTCTGTAATGCACATGTGCAAGCCTTCTATGCCAAATTTCATTTGGCTCTACTATGTCATGGACCAAGGCTTGTTCTGGATGGCCCTTCAATTTGTACAAACTTCCTTCTTGTTCCCCAATCACTATTGCATCATCAATAGTCTTTCCTTTTGGACACATGATGGCTTAACCATCGATGAATACCACCCTCATTCCTTTTGCATCTAATGTAGATATGGATAGAAGGTTCTTCTTGAGTCCTGACACAAACAATACTTCCTTCATTGTCATAGACTTTCCAGAGTCTATCTTATAGGAGAATTTCCCACTACCTTTTATTGGATACTGGTAGTCATCTCCTAGTTTCACCTTGTGAGGTAATTCATGTTCTGAAAGTTTCACAAAGGATTCCTTGAATCCAGTCATGTGCTTGGAAGCACCACTTTATATAAGCCAATCATTGCTTCCATGAGTAATGTTTCCCGTGAGAGAAGAAATGAAAACATATTATTCCTCGCTTAAAGAATCTTCACTTTCATATCTGGTTCTCTTTGATGAAGGTTCATCATCTTCTGTAGCATGAGCATGATGTCTTCTCTTGTTTCCCTTCTTTTTGTGAGAGCTACTTTTGTTCTTTGGACAATCTCTAGCAAAGTGTCCTCTCTCATCACATGTATAGCAAATAAACTTAGACTTATCTCTAGGATTTCTGAAGTTATTCCTTTGATTAGAATACTTATTTATGTGATGGCTAGATCTGGGTTTCTTGGATTGTACTGTGAGAGCTTGGTATTCACTTCCCATATTCTCTTCTCAAGCTGCTCTATGATATTTGTCTTGATAAAATTCTTCCCACAGTCTACTAAACTTGAATAACTTCTTCCTGGCACAGATCCCTTGAATGAAGGAGTCCCATGTCCTAGGGAGACCATTCAAGGTGCTCATCACAATATTTGCATTTTCCACTTCTTCATCTACTGCTTCCAATTGTTCCTTGATCTGAGAAACCCTTGTGAATTAAGACTGGATGGTTTTTTCATTCTAGATCTTCACATTCTTCAATTGGTTCCTCAAGGTCATCTTCTAGTTTATGTTCTTTCCTTCAAATAATTTGGTTAGGACATCAAACATAGCTTTAGGTGTCTTGAGGGAGGACACCTATGGTATAAGGTGATCCTTGATTGAATCAGCAATGATCCTCTTTTCCATAACAATCTTCTTCTTATGTAAGGCCTTAGCCTCATCTCCCTCTGGAACCGGAACCTCCTCATTGATGTAGGAGTCCAACTCATTCTCTTCCCGAACCATGGAGATCCTATACTTCCAGGATCAGAAGTTATCATCTCCCTCAGGCTTTTCATCAAGCTTGGTATGATGAGACATCTTAATTAAGAACCTCAAATAGAAATACAAAATATTTAGATCTTACCAGGTCAAGATGTCAGATCTAGATTTGGAGCTGAAATCCTGTAGTGCTGGTTTAGGAGCAGATTAAGGTTTTAATTTTATAGAGTTCTTTCCAACCAAATGATTTGAAATTGATCCCTAACTTCGATTTTAGGGAGGATATCAATCCAAGACTGGGCTCACTGAAAAATTCCTCTTCTGTGAAAATCCCTAATTTCCGGCAGCAGTGTCGCATCCAAAACTAAAAAACCTCAGAATTGGATTCTGCTTCAACAGAAAGATGCGCCCTAAGGAGGAGAGTTAATACAACCTTCTTTTGCTGAAAATTTGTGGAGGAAGATCCACAAAGTAGGAAGCCCTAGTTCCCACAGCTACATAGTGTCTTCTTCTCAGGTTAGCTCTGATACCATGTTATATTTTTAACTTTAAGCTAGCATTATTAGGATCTTTTAACTGAGAGAATAACAACCACAACAATAAAAAACAAGAGACAATGAACATAGTGTTTTTCCTCAGGGAAACCATAAATGGAGAAAACCTTGCAACTTCCGCAAAGATAGAATTAGCACCAAATAGAAAATCCCAAAAAAACAAGATGATCTCTTGACAGCAGTAACCCCTTTCTTCCTAGCCCTAATGTCTTCTTCTTCCTCAGCTATGTGCTACAACTGAGTGTGAGTGAGTGTGTGTTAAATAGAGAGGTCACCTCTCTATTTAGACTGATTCTCAACATGACTAAAACCCCACTAGGGCCAACTTCACGAGGTGAGTCTAATAACCCTAGTGCCCCAGAACTGTGGGGACTTTAACCCTTAGACAATAGGAGGGTTACCCACAATGAATTGACATGACTTGTTTACATTATAGATCCTCCCGATCGAAACATCAGGGCATGACATCATGACTCAATTACATTACAGACACATCCCAGAATAAACATCGGGGTACAAGACATAAGATACATAGGTGAATACATTTCGAAGTCACAAATACATCAACATAGAGATCCTGAAGAGGTTCGGGATGATGGATTGCAAGGCCATGACCACACCTATGTCATTGAACCTAAAGCTATTGAGTGATTCTTCATCAAAGTCAGTTGATGCTATAATGTATCATTAGATGATTGGGTCCTTGATGTACCTGATGAATACAAGACTAGATATTTTCTTTGCTGTGAACACATTGAGCCAGTTCCTAAAATATCCTATACATGTTCACTTGATTGCTGCAAAGCATATTCTAAGGTACCTAAAGGGTACAGTTGATTATGGTCTCAAGTATGAGGTGAATCATAAGATTAAATTGGAGGGTTATGTTGATTCAGATTGGGAAGGCAGTGCCATTGATAGGAAGAGAACTTTGGGGTGCTGCTTCAATATGGGATTAGGTGTGATATCTTGGTTTATCAGGAAGCAATCCTGTGTTCCACTAAGTACATCCGAATCAGAGTATGTCACATATTGTTCAGCTAGTTGTGAGGTAGTGTGGCTAAGAAAGCTATTATCTAATTTGTTTGATCTCCAGTTGGATGCTACTTGTATATATTGTGACAAAAAGAGTTGTGTGAACATGTCGGAGAACCCCATGTTCCATGACAAGTCAAAGCATATCGAGATCAAATATCACTATATCAGGGATATGGTGTCATGAGGAGCAGTGAAACTCCAATATGTTGCGATGGATGAATAGATAGCTGATATGTTGACCAAGCCATTAGCCAGAGTGAAGTTTGAGTACTTCGGGGAGAATCTTGGTGTTCTCTAAATCGAGATTCCCTCCAAAGGGAAGTGATGAGTCTGTGAGAATTTCTAACATGTATGTTGGATGTGTTCCTCACATGGTCAGATGTAAGTGCAGAGCCTTTCTGACATGTATGCTAGATGTGTTCCTCACATGGTCAGATGTAAGTGCAAATCCTTTGTTACATGTATGCTAGATGTGTTCCTCACATGGTCAGATGTAAGTGTAGAGAATTTCTGACATGTATGCTGGAGGTGTTCCTCACATGGTCAAATGTAAGTGTAGAGCCTTTTTGACATGTATGCTAGATGTGTTCCTCGCATGGTCAGATGTAAGTGCAAATCCTTTCTAACATGTATGCTGGATGTGTTCCTCACATGGTCAGATGTAAGTGCAGATCCTTTATGACATGTATGCTGGATGTGTTCCTCACATGGTCAAATGTAAGTGCAGATCCTTTTTGACATGTATGTTGGATGTGTTCCTCGCATGGTCAGATGTAAGTGTTGGGCAGGCCTTTTTGACATGGATGTTGGATGTGTTCCTCCCATTGTTAGATTTAATTGTTGAAGAAGGTGAAGACCTACATGGAGGCTAGGCCTATAACTAGAATGAAAAAGGGTTGGTTTTGTAGAACTTCCTATGATTAGTAGAATTGAGAGATAGCACCAGTTGATCGAGATAACGGAAGCAGTGATGATGATGATGATCTCATGATGATCCAGCTTTGATGATGATCCATTTTTTATGATGATCCATATTTGATGATGATCCAGTGATGACCCAGTTTTGATGAGGATCAAGAGAAGAATACTTGTGCTGATGTATTGTGTGAAGAGAATCCCTTTCGATTTAAGAGGGAGTGTTGATGTATTTGTAACTTCGGAATGTATTCACTTGTATATTTATTATATTGTATTTGATTAGTCCCTGATGTTCCTATTGGGAGAATCAGTAATGTAAACAAGTCATGTAAATTCATGTAGGTTAACTCTCCTAGTTGATCAGGGGTCAAAGTCCCCACAATTTCAGGGCACTAGGGTTATTAGACTCTCCTAGAGAAGTCATCCCTAGTGAGTTATTATCAAGTCAAGAATTAGTATAAATAGAGAGTGAGCCTATCTATTTATCACATAATCACTCACACTTAGTTGTAGCACATAAGTGAGAGAGAAGGAGCTAGGATAAGAGAGAGAGAACAACAGTTGGAGATCATCTTACTATCTTTGGGTTTTACTGTTGCCATTGGTGCTTATTCTATCTCTAGGGAAGTTGTGGAGTTTTCTCTTTTATGGTTTCCTCGAGAAAAATATTTGTGTCCATTATCTATTGTCATTGATTGTTGTGCTTGTTATTCTCTTAGTTAATATCCTAAGGTAATACTATCTAAATGATAAAAATATAATAGACACCACAACACACCACTGCAAATCAATGGGTTTAGCATTCCCGAGAGTAGATAATTTCAAAAGGTAGGAAAAGTATCTTTGGTGTGTCCACCCACATGACACCACGTGCACCAAAGGTCATCATGTTCCTGTTTTTATTTCTTGATGTCCTGCAACTGAAGCATTAGGTTCACCAACTGCGCCTGGATTTGGTTCATGCCAACAGTAGTTTCTTTGACAGGTGAAGCTTCCAGCTTCATTGTAATTTCCAGAGCCTCCCTCTGTATCACGATCCTTTGCTGCATCAATGGATGTTGGATATGAGGGACCAGCACTGTAATGAACCATTATTTGTGTTGTACGTCACTCATATCGAAGCTGAACCATGCCATCAGTGTCTTAAACCTATGGTTAAAGTCCCAAACTATCTCATTAGGGAATTATTTAATTTCCTTTAGCTCCGTAATGTACTATGCTTCAAATTTTGGTTTCTTGAATTCTTCAATGAAGCCCCTTATGAATCTCATCCAAAGTATTTGTAGTGGTCCCTTGCAGAAGTTGTATGAATCTCATATACCAATCAAGTGCATAACCCCTAAGGGTGGTTGCTAATTGGCCTTTATTTATATCGTCATCTGTAGTATGTCTGGTAGTCCAGATGACCTCACATAAGAACCAATATTTCTATAGGTCATCAGTGTCATTTCCATCGAACATAGGTATCTTTGTATCATCTCCCTCCATCCTAGGTCTTCTTCCTACAGATACTTGTTTACTACTGGGTGCTTCTTTTCATGTTAGACACGTCGATGTAGATTGCGTATATCTTCCTGAGTGTGGATTAGTGTGCGGAGGTGTGGACACGTTGCTACTGGGGTTTGACCTTGCTGTCACCCTAGGCGTAGCCTGGGGCTTCTCATCTTCTTTGTCACTCTAAGGTCACTTCATCCCATGTGGTTTTCCTTCACAGTATTGCATTCTGATTGCAATAGGACTTTCCTCCATCCTCTGCCTCTTCTCTACTTGAAACCTTGATCCTCTCCTTGTACAACCACTCTCTTCCTCGACTTCACTCATAGTCTCATTGAAACTTACACCCATCTACCCATTATATTTCCATCCATCACCCCCCTTATATCATGGTGTTCACAACCTCCACACACCATATTTTTACTACTCAAGGTGCATTTTCAGTATGCCCCTTTTACAAACAAGAATCTCGATTGACAATTCAGAGACAGTAATAACCTACCTCGTGGTTCATTGAAGAATTATCATCCTACTTCATTGTAGGACTTGTTGGTATCAACCGTGAACTCAGTGATGTATCCTTCCATAATAATATCCAACCAAACTTCAATAGCCCGTGATTCCTTGTTGTTAGTCTTTTGTAGTTCCTGAATTTTCTTGGGGGTCCAGGACATCAGCTCTCCTCCTTATAAGTTGTGCTTCTTGAAGGTGAATTGCACNGCCCGTGATTCCTTGTTGTTAGTCTTTTGTAGTTCCTGAATTTTCTTGGGGGTCCAGGACATCAGCTCTCCTCCTTATAAGTTGTGCTTCTTGAAGGTGAATTGCCCCAGCCACTCATATAATATGATGGGAAACTCACAGAAAAACCATTCATGAGGACCTTCATGTATGTACCTTTCCAACCATTCATTTGTTGTCAACTTTGGGTTCTAGTTCCTGTCTTCAGTGAATTCTCGTAGTATAAGGTTGAACCAATATTCAATCTTTGGTTTTGTCGGATGCCACACCATATTCTCCTCTCAGTCTCAAAAAGGTCTCTGAAATGAAACCATTTGTTGGCACAAACCACCCAACAAAGCCCTGTCAACAGGGGTTCCCACTCTGTTGACACTCAACCTGCATGATCTCCTTGACCACCTACCAAGACAGGTTTTACCTTGCCCAGTGACACCCGTGGAGCAGATGAAGTCTCACCCGAGATGTTCGAGGGAAAGCTGTCAGAACCAAGTTTTTGTAGTAAGGAGAAGGATTAGGGCAGCATCGGTTCACTAGATTAGATATCATATCTAATATAACCATTCACCAGACATCACAGCATTCATAACAGATATACCACTACAACCACAGATCTAATAGATTGCATCATTCATTTATTCATCATAGTAGTATCACATTATTCATTCATAAAACAAAATCATCTGACATTCATCATTGACCTCGCATCACATAAAAATAGAAAGAGACAAAAGACAATAGCAATTCAGCTAACTTCCATTGTATCATATTCCTTTCTGCGCAACAGATCCAAAACAACATCTTTCTTTCTCCACAATGAGAAAAATATCAACCCATAAGATCGCATACAGATAACATGAGATTCAATCTCTCTTTTTCTCTCTGCTACAACTTGTTTTCTCATTTGCAATTCTAATTCTATATATAGGCTTGTGCCTTTACATTCGTGGTCCACTACTAACTAAATCTTAACTTATTCAACCACTAATGACCTATATCCACAAAATGTGGTCAACCGATACAAAAATATGCATAAAATATAAAAAAATGGTTTGTTTTCCTCCTATTGCACTATCTCTTCCTTGCACAGGGTCATGTGAGCTTGCGCAACCTCTGTGGTGTTGTGCAACTCACTTACCCCAAAACCCCTTCCAACAAATCTCCTCCACCATTGTTTGCATTTTGATGAAAGCTTTAAGAAATTCCCCCTCATATGGGATTGAAGAAGTTGCTTCTTCTCCTTTTGGTGAAGACATTTTCCCTCTTCTTGAACCAATTTATGGATCAAATTCTTCAATTTATCCTTCACCATAGTGTATCTTGGATCTTGTTAACATTCACAAACTCACAAAGCAATGGTGAAGTTACTTTGATACAAAACTTGATATGAAAATTTAAGATATTTTTTAACCATATAATTTTCATGTGAAATTTCTATGTTAAAAGCTCATAAAAGGCTTAAATGCTGAAATTTTAAATTCTTAAAACATTCAAATGAGAAAATAAATAGTATAAAAACCATGAAATTGATAAACATATGATAATGGAGTTCACCCCTCCTGGGCTACATCTCTGGGACACTTCCAATGAGAAGGTTGATTTTATGAATTCTTCAAAGATTACATACATGGGTTTCTGGAACCACCTCTATTTCCTGCCAATAAATAAAAAAAACAAACAACACCAGTATGATCCTCTCAAATTTTTGATAAAAATGACTATAAAGTCGATTATGTTTGCCTAAGGCCTCCTCTCGCATTCATATTGAGATCACCCTCTGCCCCACCTATATGGTATGCATGGACTATACTCTCACCTCGGGATTCATGCAAATAAATTTATGGACTTGCCTCAGGATCCATACCAAAACTAGGTACTAAATGCTTGTTTTCATGGCTCATGACTGTGGTTAAATAGTGTTTTTGGGTGCACATGGAGGAACCACGTGCCCCCCTTTTTGGAACGATCTATGCTTACACTTTTTTAAGAAAAATACACCATTCCTTTACTTATGTATGGGATATGGACCATTGGCAAGGCATTGGAATTGGGGGGCAGAGGTCTTGGGGTTAAACCCATAGACCTCTCTGAATTCAACGTAACCTTGCTACGTTTTTTTATTGCAGTGGCGTAATTATGTTGGCAAGGTGGCATTCGATGGTGGTTTTGTTGGTAGTTGTTACATCAGTTGGGATCCATGGTTTTGTTGAAATATGACTTGGTTTTGTTGGAATTGTATTGTTGTGTTGGAACTCAAAATTATGGATTTACCTCCATATTTTTCTGTCGACTTTGCAAGTTGTTAGTTGTTGTTGGTTCCACTATATAGCCTCGGTGTTTTCCATGGGGTTGAGGGATAATCCCTCGACCCCACCCCTTTTTCCAACCATACTTACATTCAACCTTAAATATAAGTTCAACCCTATAAGGTTAAGGAACATGAAGTAAAAGAGACGATCAGGAAAGCAAAGTGGGTACGCTAGCGATTGGGAGGTTAGGGGTTTGATCCTCCCCGGTGCAAAAATATTTTTAGTAAACAAACCCATAGAGGTGCCAACTAGGATGCCACGTGGTAGGCCTATTTGGTCGACATCAACTGCCACTATAAAATTAATATGCCATGTAATTAAAAACCTTTCCATGTGGCATCATGCGGTTCTTCCACGTGGCATATGTACACTAATTGTACATGCCACATGTAACCATATGGGTTTTCCATGTATCCCCCTTTTTTCCACTTTCTGCATCATTTTTATCTATTTTTCGTATTTTAAGAACTCCATATCTTTCACATATGTAGGTCGTTTTCCATTAAAGGAATGTTTCCCAAAATATCTTTATGAGCTCTTTGCATCTATAAGATTTAATTCACTTGTTAAAGACTTTCATTATCATCAAACTTTGAGATCCTCTTGTATCACTAGAGAGGAACATATATTTACCTTATGAAAGAATTTGTAGATATTTTCGACTGATCTTATAAGAATACGAATACCTATGATACCAACATAATTCAACATATATTTCCATTGAAACCAAATACAAATACTTTTATCCAAAATCCTAGGTGCATGAATCCATCCTTGCTACTAGTTATCAAAAAAGAGATAAAAATGTTATTAGATGTAAAAAATTACTGTTATATACGCAACTTAGGTAGAAAATTTAGTGCTAATGTGTAAGAAGAATGGATAGATAAGGATCTGTGTGGAATTTCATAATTTAAACAGATGTTCCCTTAAAGATAATTATCCGTTTTCCAAAATTGATCAGATCTTAGAAAGAGTAGTAGGTTCCTAATAACACATAATGATACATAAAAAAGAGCATTCACATGATAATAACCATAAGACAATAAAAAATAGATGGGAAAACAACAAATTGCTTTATATTAGTGTTATAGCTGATTTTACCACACATGGTGAATCACATTTTTATGGCCTTCCCTGTCCCTCTGCAAACTCCTTAGACCCCATAGACCATTTTTGTTCCTTTTATGTTTCCAAGATCATCCCTAAAAACATGCGAAATTTGCTATATGTGACTTTTAAACCCTTTCTCACGTATATACGCAGGTTTGACCCCTAAAACCGTGTACATCGGGATGTGAGCAAAAGGCCAAATTATTTTGGAGTTTTCCTTGATGTGGATCTGACTCACTTGTCTCCTAGCCTTCCCTATGCCTTGAGATCACTCAGATTCGACCTTTCATTACCCCATTGAAGAGCTATATAAGGAACCCTTTGGATACATTAAAGGAATGAGGAATTGAGAGAAAGAGAAATATAGTCCATTGTTGCCGAAACTTGTGCTTGAGTCTGCATCCCTTTATCCCTTGGAGCACCTTTGTGTTCTTCCCAAGCTTTCCCTTTGCTTGTGATCTTGCTATTGAGAGATGGAGGATTGAAGTGGTGGAGACCCAAGTGGGGGACTCAGTTTCTCCGATTTGTAGACGTGCCAACAGAGGTTGTATTCATTGTAATATCTGATTTTATATTAGTAGAAATATCTTTTCCTGTCCAGTAATGTGTATTTGAATGAATATTTGATCCATGGATGATTTCAAATGCTTATATGTTATTGATTATTTATTCTAGAGTAGATCTAACACAATTATATATAGCATGCTTGTCTTGTTTATTGAATTTTGAGGAAGCAATTTATCAATTCAAGCTGAAGTTGGAAAGCTCAATGGGGATCTATGTCAACTGTCCGGAATAAGGTACGAATCGAGATCCTTTAGTGTTAGATATTTGGTTTCTCTTGTATATAGGAAATGATTGATTTCTGGAGTCAAGTTGTCTATTGTGGTACGCCAAGCCATAGGAATTTCTCTCCGTAACAAAATTGGTGACTCTGATTGGGACATTCCTTGTTTTTCTTTGGGGTTTGGGGGCACAATGTGCTTAATATTCTTGACTTTCTCTTTGTTTCTCCTTGTTTATGTGTTGCATTTTATAGTATGTTCATCCATTGACACTCCCCTTTATTGGTTTGACCCTTGGCCTACTTTTTACCACTATCTTTTTCATATACATAGGTTTTTGGCTAAAAGTTGCATACATACGTAGAGTTTTTGCCAAAAGTCACATATACATGCAGGTTTTTGGCCAAAATCTGCGTATACATGTAGCTTTTTGGCCAAAAGTTGCTTACATATGTAGTTGTTCTTTAAGCAGTTGTGTACATCCTCCCTTTTGGTGAGTTTGATGTTGTGGGAAGTTGTTGGGTGGGTTGTGAGTGTGGTTGGGTCTTCCTTGGGTCTGATGTTGTCTATTGGATGCTTCTTTTGTGACCAGAGACTACTTTTTTCATTGGTTTTTCTTTGAATTAGTTTTAGTCATTTATCTTTCTGTTTTGCCATTAATGCATTACTCTTTTTGTCTCGGTGTCTTGCTGGGCTTGTGTTTTATACTTGCTGTAGAGACTGAGAGTTTTAGATGACTTTTATTGCAATTTTCATTCTTTTATATTGAAAAATATAAGGTAGTTGCACTCTTAGTTGCATCTTAGATATGGATTTGAGGAGGTACTTGCATTGTATTGCTTGGATGAGATTTTTATTTAGGCTTTAATACAAGAAGGATTGTATTGGCATTCGAAAAGAATGTATATTTATGCATCTCATGTAGTGGCATACCCTATTTTTCATTTGACAAAGATTACACTTAGCATTGTTTGTTATGGTGTGCATATTTACTTCACTGCTGAGTCATAACTTCATTAGTTGCATGATCATTTCCCTTTGAGTAATTACAGCCAATTAAAATCAATGCTTAATTAAAATGAACTACACATTTTTATTTGATAGGGTTCACAAACAAGATTAGGATTTAGAGTCTTGGAATAGTTCATTGTGAGTCAATTCTCCAAGACTACTAAACAACAACAAGTAGGTGTTTGTCCAGGTGAGATAGTGAAATCCTTTGTATAATTAGTGTTTCTCAGGATGCTCCTCTTCCAAGTGAGTTAAGCATGAGGCAATGTGAGTGGTTATTGATTGGGATGACCCCTAGTCATAAATGAGTAGCACCAGAGATATTTCCAGGATTGTATTCATATATGTGGGCTCTTTCGAGAGTTTCAAACTTTGCTACCCTGCCCATACAGTCAATCCCGCCTGCGACTGTCCACCTGAGCATTGATTATATTTAGGTGACCTTAGTTTCCTTACCTAGGTTATCGAGGGGGTATTTGCAGAGGTTATTCTACAGGTGTCCTGACCAGGTAGAGGTCGAATAGCACAATCGCTTTATGTGTTCAAGCTGAGGGCCACAATAATTGGTTACAAACCTCCACTTGTTGTGTATGGGAGTCTCAAGCCTCTCCTAGGTGAGACATACCTGCTTCATTTGGGAGCTCGCATATCCTCCCCTTGGTTTGCTTGTATTTTGGCAGTATATTTTCTTAGGAGTGTGCTCTTTGTGCACTGGTTGGCCTTTTGGATTGTGGTTACTTGAGTATATTTATGCTCTCTTGAGTTTTGGTCCTTTTATTTTCGGCATGCCTGGTATACTATCACCTGTCCCTGGTCCTAGTACGGACCCTGGTGTTAGACATGGGGGCATCACAGCCCCTTACCGTGCTCATAGATTTGGGAATGGTCATATTCCATCCTCTACTCCATTTGTGGAGGATTCTTATTCCCTCCACTCGATCTTTACACCAGTGGTCATCCTCACAGGGGTTGTAGTGGATACGTGAACGTTGGATGTACACTTTACATTGCTTTTTATGGCCCATCATCCACCGCACTGTTTCCTTTGAATTTATTTGTCATGATCATTCCTCCCTATTCCCTATAGTTTGGATTCTTTATTGACTATTTTGGGTTGTTTTGGACTAATATGGTTGTCATATAGGGTCCATTTTTGTACACTCTCTCTGAGGTTTCGACCCATTCCTGCCTATCACAGGTATCATGTTTAAACTGGCATATAGGTTAGGATTTCACATCCGCTTGTATTTTGCATGACCTTATGACTGTTTCATTTTAACCTTAGGTACGAACCCATTTCATGGTATCACGGAACCTTCATGCTATTCTTAGAAGTGGTACTATGTGAATGGTAGAGCTTTCCTATACATGGGTGTCCTAGTTAGCTCCCCCTTGGAATTTGGTGCCCATGTTGTGAGTCCTCTCTTAGGTCTGGGAGTCCTTTGTATAGTATCACCATGTCTTTGTGCAAGATCCTCATACTCCTCTTGATCATTTTGCTGGCCTTTGTCCCTAGGACTCCCTTATATAAAGTTGTAATTGCATTATCATGAGCTTTTCCTGCCTTATTGAGCCTTATGCCAGCTTCCCTGACTTTGAGTATCATCCATATAGCCCGAGCTTGTCTCATGTCTAGCCATGCAGAGCCATTTTATATATCCTTTGCAGCTTGATTCCCTATTTTTACTAGGAGGGTACTTTCCCCCAAGTGTCGCTATCCTACATATGTATCCTTGCATTGAGCATAGGAATGTTCCAATGCTTGGAACTAGTTTGTTTTCCTATTTGAAACTCATCTCCTCCTAGTCTGTAACTTTAAAGTAATTTTATTATTTTTCAAGCTTTTCAAATATTTGAAAAAGTCCAAAAAAATTAAAAACCCAAAAATTCGGACAAGGAAAGATGTTATCTTTGGAAGCAATCGAGTCATGTCTCCTTTGAATAGAGCACTGTATATCACATTTGTTGGTTGGGTTAATAGTTTTACTTTAGGAGTTGTACTCATTTATTTGAGTTTATCTCCACCGACTGGTTAAGCTTCTAGTCCCTATGGAGCCTCTGTCAATGCCTCTTGTGTCGCAAATATGTCCCAGTTTTGCATATCAAGTCTATGCTACCTACATTCAGTCACCATTCACCTTTATGCTCTTGTTCGAAGGAAGTTGAAACCTGAGTCATCCATTCCTCAATTATCTTGACTTTGCATGTCGGCTATTCTTGGTACAATTATTGGTTCATGCACCTTATGATCGATTCCTTCCACATTATACAGTGTTGTTGAGTACATCGTGTTGGATGATGTGGGATTCATTAACTCCCTCCTTCCAACGGATTTCATCCCATCAACTTCAGATCATTTATTCTGGGATAGGAATCTAGAGTCGTTTTTGAGTGCCTTGAGACTTGCAGTCATTAGTGGCAGGTTCTCTTGCCATCGACATTTTTTTGGGAATACATCAATGTCCCATGATCCATGGATTCTCTCAAGTGTTTGACCTCAACACATTTATTCACACTTGTTAGTTTGCACTCTAGTACCTTGATTCCCATTTTCATTATCGGTGGGTGATCTCACGTCTGTTAATGGTATACATCAATGACTGGTAATCAAACGATGGACTACTATGTTCAACCTTGACACCTCTATTCACATAGTAGGACATGTACTCATAGTAATTTCTGTAGAAGACCTTCCACACTGGTGGCATCTCTTATATGCTACCTCCTTAATTGTGCCAGTGTTCATGAGATTTCAGCTCTCGTGACTTGATTCTAGTATATGTCAGACATTTCAAGCCATTATGGATATCTTGATCCATTATATATCTTCAATCTTCATGGAGATCATGATATTTTGTATATCTTCATCTTGGAGATTCTCATCTATTTATATTGTACGTGGCGATGACCACATATGTGATATTGTATCATGCTTATTCATGGCCATTGTACTCTTATGTATCTCGGACTGCTATATGTATATGTAGTTATGTGCAGAGTTGTATCATTGTATAGTGCTGACTGGATGGTTGGTTCTTCCACTAGGTTCTTCATCACTTCACTTCTGGCATGGACTTATAATGTATTTTGGCCATCGTATAACCCCTTTGACCTCACACATTAGGGGGCATGTGTTATAGTTGATTTTACCACACATGGTGAATCACATTTTTATGGCCTTCCTTGTCCCTCTGCAGACTCCTTAGACCCCATGGACCATTTTTGTTCCTTTGATTTTCCAAAGATCATTCCTAAAAACATGCAAAATTTGCTATATGTGACTTTTAAACCCTTTCTCGCGTATATACATGAGTTTTACCCCTAAAACTGCGTACATCGGGATGTGTGAAAGGCCAAATTCTTTTGGATTTTTCCTTGATGTGGATTTGACTCACTTGTCTCCTGGCCTTCCCTATTCCTTGAGATCACTCACATTTGACCTTTCATTACCCCATTGAAGAGCTATGTAAGGAACCCTTTTGATACATTAAAGGCATGAGGAATTGAGAGCAAGAGAACTATAGTCCATTGTTTCCAGAACTTGTGGTTGAGTATGCATCCCTTTGTCCCTTGGAGCACTTTTGTGTTCTTCCCAAGCTTTCCCTTTGCTTGTGAGGTTGCTATCGAGAGATGGAGGATTGAAGTGGTGGAGGCCCAAGTGGGGGAATCAGTTTCTTCGATTCGCAGACGTGCCAACAGAGGTTGTATTCATTGTAATCTCTGATTTTATATTAATAGAAATATATTTTCCTATCCAATAATGTGTATTTGAATGAATATTTGATCCATGGATGATTTCAAATGTTTATATGTTATTGATTATATATGCTAGAGTAGATCTAACACGATTTTATATAGCATGCTTGTCTTGTTTATTGAATGTTGAGGAAGCAATTTATCAATTCAAGCTGAAGTTGGAAAGCTCAATGAGGATCTACATCAATCATCTGGAATAAGGTATGAATCAAGATCCTTTAGTGTTATATATTTGGTTTCTCTTGCATATAGGAAAGGATTGATTTCTGGAGTCAAGTTGTCTGTTGTGGTACCCCAAGCCATAGGAATTTCTCTCTGTAACAATTAGAATATTGGAATAATATACAAGGATCAATCAGCGTGCATTCTTGTTGGATCGGCTCACCAACCTATTTTATACATGTTATATTTAGTTATTTAGTTACAACTGTGAAGTCAGTTGGATAACAGACCAACTAGAATGACTCGACCATAGTCAGATGGAGGGTTTAGTTGGTTAGTCATCTAGGCTCCTACAATATCTCCCCCACAAAAAAAATCTTTCTTCATCCTGAAGATAAATGGGGGACCATATTTATTATGGTTGTTGGTCCATCGATGAGATGGTAGACTAGACCGATGTGCTGTAAGCTTCAATGATGGCGCTAATAGAGGAAATGAGTTGATATTGGAAATATTACGGTTCATGTAAAATTGTTTCTATGTTGGTGCTTCCAGTGATGATATTGGTGAGCTTGGTAATCTTTTTTGTAAGGGAGACATGCTTTAGATTCTGAAGGTTTTACCCTAAGAGTAGTTGTTGATTGTTTGCATCAGTGAGAAACTTATCATTTGAGTTACCATGTGTTAGATTTCATTCTACACTACTTGAGCATATTTAGACCATTGAGAAGCCTTCTTTTGGAGCTCCTTAAGCTTCTTTTACTCCATGATGATTTGTTTATAAAGGTATTGTACAACTGAGATGTTAGCAAAAGCTTATGTTGGAAGATAAATTCTATTTTTTTTGAACTTTTCCCATGTCAGAAAAAAAGCTATCTGTAATGTAATACTAATTGTGCAAAACTGTGCCTGATTGCTTGTAAACTTGTGTATACTACTATAGACGTATATGCCATCTCATAAATACTTTATGTTGATCTATTAGTAAGACAACAATCTATTGTTCATCTTGTTATTTTTTCTGGTCAGTGACCTCTTCTAGAAATGTTGTTAGGGACCCAAAAATACTTATAATATGATCTAGTGTCTTTTTTGGTTGGGAGTTTGCATAGTTCCAATTGGATATGTCTGATCATGCTTCCATAGGTTGCAAGTATTTGAAAGTGTTGGTCATCGACAACATCGAGTTTCTAATTTTCCTTTGACCATGTTTTCTTTTGTTCCTTGAGTATGTTTTTAAGTAGTGTATCTAATTCATTATCCTTGGCATCTGAGACTAGATAGAAGATGATCTACATTTTCTTTTTCTTTTTTCCTTTTTTTCCTTCTTTATTTTCCTATCCTTTGTTTCGTTGTTGATATTCTCATGGTAGAGGAGGTGTAGATGAATTTCCTAGAGTAGATGTATTCATAATTTATAGTTGTTGAAATAGAGGTGGTTTGTAAAGAGATGGTTGACAGAGAGGGAAGAGTAGTAGCAGAGGTCATTGAAGGAAGCAAAGTAAAGGCTATGTCTACACAGTTGGTCAAGATAGATGTGTAGTGTTCAACTTATAGAGAGTCTAAGATGGAAAAGGTAAATGTGCTAAAATGGGTTTTGTCTAAGTTGTCAGGATGGAAGTTGTAGCTGGTGGATTTGGTGAAATGATCAATCCAAAAATGACTTGGATATTATTAGTATATGATGTGGTAGTTGGGTTTGTAAAATTATATGACGTATGTGGAACTTTCTGCATGGTTGTAGTGTGATATATGACATTGTGGGGTATCCTTGGTAACTTGAAAGGTTATTTAACTTTTCTCGCTTCTGGTGGGGTTGGTACTTGGCTTACTAACAGTTGTACCTTAGGTGTGCTGATGTATTTGTAAATTTAAAATGTATTCACTTGTATATCTTATATTGTAACTCAATGTTCCTATCGGTAGAATCATTTGTATTTGATTGTACCCCAATGTTCCTATCGGGAGATTCATTAATATAATAAAGTCATGTAAATTCAATGAGGTTAACCCTCCACTATAAGTAGGAGAAATAGTCCCCAAAATTGAGTTCAGGTTAACCTTCCTTGTTGATCAGGGGGGAAAACTCCCCACAGTTGAGGGGAACTAGGGTTATTAGACTCTCATAGAGAATTCATCCCTAGTAAGTCATTGTTAAGTAAAAAACTAGTATAAATAGAGAGTGAGCCTCTCTATTTGTTACACACACTCACCCAGCTATAGCGCATAGGTGATAGAGAATAAGCTTGCTCAAGGGAGAGAAAGAACAACTATTAGAGATCATCTTTTTATCTTTCAGTTTTATTGCTTCCATTGGTGCTCATTCTATCTCTGAGGAAGTTGCAGGGTTTTCTCCTTTATGGTTTCCTCGAGGAAAATCTTTGTGTCTATTGTCTCATGTGATTGATTGCTGTGCATGTTATTCTCTCAGATAATATCCTAAGATAATATTTCTTAAATGATAAAAATATAACATGCTATTAGAGCTAAGCTAAGAAGAATACACTGTGCATCTGCAGAATCTAGGGATTCTTACTTTTTGGGTTTCTCTCCATAGATCATCAGCAAAAGGAGGCTATGCGAACTCTCCATTGAACGGTGCATCTTTTTGTAGAAGCAAATTTTGATTCTAGACATATTCAATCACTACTCCGGGAAATTAGGGATTTTCACAAAAGAGGAATTTTTTAGTGAGCCCAGCATAGGATTGCTCTCCTCCTAAAATTCAAAGTTTAGAGACCAAGGTCAAATTTTTTGGTTGAGTAAAACTTCGAGAAATTCAAACCCTAGTTTTACCATGGGCCTAAAAAACCCTCATTAGAGGATATTTCAACTCAAAATGGGCCTTTTAACTTTAACTCAAATTCCATGTCATCATGTGTTAGCCAATGAAATTGCTTTAAATTTGAAATACCATATAGGTCTTAAACACTTTTTTAATATAAATTTGGGGATAGGTATCATAAAAAAAACTACTTTTTTTGTTTGTATTTTCGACATATCTCCCTGTTTTTTTACTCAAATTTCAATCGAGAGAGCTCATTGGATGTGGAATTAAATTGGGCATCCAACGAGTACCTACTCAACATACTTTTGACAGACCCCACTACTGGAAAAACAAGAAATACCTAAAAAATGTGATGATGACATCATCATAATGTTTTTTCAGATATTTCTTGTTTTTGGGGTAGCAGGGTCTGTCAAAAGTATGCCAAGTGGGTACTCGTTGGATGTGGAATTTAATTATGCATCCAACGAGCTCTCTCGATCAAAATTTAAGTAAAACACAGGGAGATATGTCGAAAATACAAACAAAAAAATAGTTTTTTCTTTTCTTCCTCCAAAATTAATAAATATTATTTTATTATTTTAACTATTATTTTATTAATTTTTTTTAGGAGGCCCATTTTGAGGTGAAATTTCCTCTAATGAAAATACTAAAACTGGTAGTTCGTGTACATTCTCTATATCGTGATATTGAAGAAGTCTTAGGAGCCTAAATTTTCACAGGACACATACAATACTGATGTACCCAGTGTAAAAAATTTAGCCTCATATTCTCTATATTCTAGGAGATATGATTCCTCCAAATTAGAATTCGAGCCTCTTCTAGGATTCATCCCTAAACAAGACACCTAGGGACAATTTCTATATCTTGGGCTATGAAGGTCCAAATGGAATTTTGAAAGATGTTGAAGATAAGGGACGTGCTATATAATATGTGGTAAAAGTTTGAGACCCCGAAGGTGAAACAGTGACACATGGTAGTCCATATAAGTTCGATATGTTGAACAATCCTTAAATAAGTCACCTTGGGAAAACTCTCATAAGTCCCAATTGGTGAAATAAATTCTTCTAAAACATGTAGTGTTGGAAAAAGGACACATGAGGCTACCTTAGTGCGATGTTTTAGATATATAAGAGTAGTACTTTTGGAGATACTTCAGAAACACTATCAGGCATTACTGCAGAAGAAATTGGAAAACTAGGGCTTCCTTTTCTGGGAGCTTCCCTCCAATGTTTTCAGAAAAAAACATACACTAAAAATATCACCTTGAAGAGGCCCATATTTCTATCCAATCATATCTAAAAGATTCTAAGGTTTTAAAATTAGGGTTTCTCTAACAAACCCTAGATCAGCCGGATCTGGAACCAGGATGGACATCTCAAATCGGTAAGATCTAATATTTTGCTATTTACATTTGAGGTTCTCATTTCAAAATGACCTATCACACCAGCTTGATGAAAATCTTGTTGAAGTTGAAAACTTTCGAGCATGGAAGTATAAGTTTTCACTGGTTCTTGAAGAAAATGAATTGGACACCTACATAAGTGGAGAGGTTCCAGTCCTAGAGGGAGGTGAGGCTAAAGCCTTACACAAGAACAACTTGGTCAAGGCCAAGAAAATCATTGCTTATTCAATCAAGGATCACCTTATACAAAAAGTGTCTTCCATAAAGACACCTAAAGAGATGTTTGATTCCTTTACCAAGCTATTTGAAGGAAAGAACATAAATCAGAAGATGACTTTGAGAAACCAGTTGAAGAATGTGAAGATCCAGAATGCAGAGACCATATAGTCATACTTTACAAGGGTATCTCAAATAAAAGAACAACTTGAAGTAGTAGATGAAGAAGTAGAGAATGGAGAAATTGTGATAACCACCTTGAATGGCCACCCTGGATCATGGGATTCATTCATTCAAGGAATGCGTACTAGAAGGAAGTGATTACCTTCAGTAGACTCTGAAAAGAGTGCACACAAGAAGACTCTCGACTCATAATAAGAGAAGAGAAGACAGAAGCAACTGAAGATCAAGAACTCACGATTCAAAGAAGATCCCTCAAGCGATGAGGAATATGGAGGACTAAATTCTTGAAGAACCTCTTATCCATATTATAATTTGGATAAGAAATGGTTCTATTATGAATGAAGAAGATGATGAATATGAAAGAAGGAGTCTACCCACAAAACAAATAAAAGATAATTATTCAATTGTCATTTCATGATATTGTTTTGTTATGCATTTGTTTATATTCATTTGATGTGTTATGCATGATAGAATGTTTGCATTAATGACAGTATACTACTAATATGCATGTGATGGGTAAGTAGCTCATGGTGCTATACAACTCTCCATTTCTACTTATCTAGAATTAAACCTCTTTGCTGATATATTGTATTAGTGCACAATCTCAATCATTTCATTGTAGAGATGGAAGGCATCTAGAAAGTTTCTATGAGATATCGATGAATGTTGTCTTGGCTAAAATAGTTACAGGATTATATCTTTATGCATAATAATTTTCCATTATGAATATGCCTTATGAAATGTTTCTAACCATACAACTAATGCATTTGACTTGTAGGAAAGATTGTGTACAATCACCTACAAGAAAATAAGGATGAGACTTTTCCGAAGAACAAGTGACGACAGTTCAAGAAATTATCCAAAATGAAGAATAATATGGAGATACTTTCAAATAAAGAAGAGGTCTCAGACACAATGCAGTTATGTGACACTATTGAGCGACATCATTGATGGAGAACCTTCCAAGAAGAAGTAGCCAAGAAGAAAGGGAAGGAAATTACCAGTTCAAGAAGAATGATGTATAGGATGCAGTATCAAGACCTAAAGGGAATTCTGTAATGTCTTTCATATGGACCTGCAAGATCCAACATGTAGTAGACGACAACTCATGGGATAAAAGGAAATATTCATAGCACGAAGCTTCTCACAGAAAGAAGGAATAGACTACAAAGAGACATTTGCAACCACTAGAAGTTAAGACACATGACATGCAGACTCATGTGTGCAAATTAAATAAGGACTTGTACGAGCTCAGAAGACACCCATGGGATGAAACATACATGAGGAGCTTGAAGATCACCTAGAGTGATGAATATATTAACCTTTTCTATAAGGTTGAAGATGAAATCCCATAGAGGATGACAAGCTCACAGATGGGTGCAATAAGAGAGTTTTCAAGATAGAAGATATTGGTATATAGTGACCCCAGATGGATACATAGAATATTAGTAGCAGAGGAAGCTACTTGTCACTCCAGTACATAATGCTTCAATACTTAGAGTATGAAAGGCGAAGGGAGAATGATGCTCCGCTTCAAAGGGAGTGACTAAGGATTGACAAGATATGATATGATGGAAATATTACTGATGGCTCTAGTATTTATTGAGAGTAAAGAATATTCCAACCTTTACTTCAAGATTGAAGGCAGAATACCAATGATGCTCCTATTATATGTCGATGACCTGTTCCTGACAGGTAAAGAGGAACTCATTAAAGATGCAAGAAGGAGACCTGCTACCAAGTTTGAGATGAAAAACTTGGGTATGATGCACTACTTTATAGGCATGGAGGTGTGGCATAATGGAAATGGAATCTTCCTGGGACAAGGGAAGTATGCAGTAGAGACATTGAAGAGGTTCGGGATGATGGACTGCAAGGCCATGACCACACCTATGGCATTGAACATGAAACTATTAAGTGATTCTTTGTCAGAGTCAGTTAATGCCACGATGTATCGTCAGATTATTGGGTCCTTAATGTACCTTATGAATATGAGACCATATATTTGTATTGCTGTGAAGACATTGAGTGAGTTCCTGACAGATCCAAGACATGTTCACCTAATTGCTACAAATCATATTCTGAGGTACCTGAAGAGTACAATTGAGTATGGGCTCAAGTAGGATACAAATCAAAAGATTAAACTGGAGGTTTATGTTAATTTGGATTGTGAAGGCAATTCCATTGATAGAAAGAGAACTTAGAGGTGTTGCTTCAGTATGAGATCAGGTGTGATCTCTTGGTTTAGCAAGAAGGAGTATTGTTTGGCTCTGAGAACAACTGAGAGAGGAGAAGTGAAGCTCAAGTATGTGATACAGATAAAGATCTCTCGAAAGAGGGAGTTATATCATAGCCAATGAGACAGTTTATCTGAGCATAAAATCATGGTAAATCTTGTAGGTTGCTTAGACATAAACAATCCTGTAGGTTGTCCTCGGATGTAATCGGTCCTAGAAAAGCTTGCAGGTTATCTTTATACATAATCAACCCTTATGTGATTTTATGCTAGAAATGGCCAGAGTGAAGTTTCAGTGCTTCAGAAGAGAATCTTGGTGTTATCTAGATCTAGGTTCCTTCCAAGGGGAAGTGATGAGTTCGTGTGCCTTTCTGACATGCTGGTAGGATTGGTTCCTCCCATGGTCGGATGTAAGTGCAGAGCCTTTCTGACACTATGGTAGGATTGGTTCCTCCCATGGTCATATGTAAGTGCAAATCCTTTCCAACATGGTGGCATTAGAGGAAATTTCAACTCAAAATGGGCCTCCTAAACATAATTAATAAAATAATAGTTAAAATAATAAAATAATATTTATTAATTTTCGAGGAAGAAAAGAAAAAAACTACTTTTTTGTTTGTATTTTTGACATATATCCCCGTGTTTTTACTCAAACTTCGATTGGGAGAGCTCATTGGATGCGGAATTAAATTATGCATCCAATGAGTACCCACTCAACATACTTTTGATGGACCCCGCTACTCCAAAAACAAGAAATACCTGAAAAACATTTTTGTGGCAGCGGGGTCCGTCAAAAGTATGCCGAGTGGGTACTCGTTGGATGCGGAATTTAATTATGCATCCAATGAGCTCTCTTGATTGAAATTTGAGTAAAAACATGGGGATATATGTCGAAAATACAAACAAAAAAAGTAGTTTTTTTATGATACCTATCCCCAAACTTATATTAAAAAAGTGTTTAAGACCTATACGGTATTTCAAATTTAAAGCAATTTCATTGGCTAACACATGATGACATGGAATTTGAATCAAATTTAAAAGGCCCATTTTGAATTGAAATTTCCTCTAATGCAGGATGGGCCTCCCATGTTCGAATGTAAGTGGTGAGCCCTTCTGACATGGTGGTAGGATTGTTTCCTCCCATGGTCAAATGTAAGTGCAGGGCCTTTCCCTGGATGGTAGATGGTGTGTCCTACCATGCCAGTGGATGTAAGTACTGGGCCTTTCTCTATATGATAGATGGTGTGTCTTATCATGCCAGTAAATGTAAGTGTTGGGATTTTTTGACTGGTTTAGATATAATTGTTGGGCCTTGTTGGGGAAAAACATTAAACAAATTATAACATATATCCAACGATTTAGTTTTCAACCTGGAGAGAGCGTAAAATTGTGAGGTATAGAAAAAATATATGTAGGGGCAGAGTATTTCTAACTTAATCTA
Organism: Pseudotsuga menziesii; assembly: GCA_001517045.1. Taxonomy (NCBI): domain Eukaryota; kingdom Viridiplantae; phylum Streptophyta; class Pinopsida; order Pinales; family Pinaceae; genus Pseudotsuga; species Pseudotsuga menziesii. The sequence continues at coordinate 11,217 of LPNX010194883.1, read as the reverse complement.
TGTGAATGAAATTAACATGCGACTGAAATTGAATTAAGCTTGCAAAAATAGGAAATGACATGAAAAGAAATCTAATCTATAAAAGCATGAAATTGAGTGAAATAAATCTAATCTAAGAAAGCATAAGATTTCAGAAAATAAACTGATATAAAGCAATCAACATTAACTTCTGAGCTCACATAAAATCTATACTGACAATGCACAAGAAATAAATCACTGAAATCTATACTAACAATTCATAAGAAAGAAACTCAAATTAACATGGGAGAATAAAAGGATTTGCATTAATCATCATCTCCATTACATAACAATGAAAATCCACTCTATGACTAACTCTCAAAAGAAATAAACTATTCACTACTTCCACACCACTAGAGAGGCCTTTAACAAAATGAGCAGAGAGCCCTCCTATTTACACACGAATTTAAGATAACCAACCATAATTACAGATCCACTATTCTCTCAACTCATCCCTCAAAATCCTCAACAAATCCACTTTTCTCTCAACTTATCCCGTCAAATCCTCCAACAAATATTGGATGAGATATTATGTCCACATTTCCATGATCTTCTCCTTCAAAGTAGCCCACATCTTGAAGATGAAATTCGAATTTGAGGCTAGGTGGTGACTTTTAAGCTTGTTAAAGTCTTCAAATATACATGTAACCATCACCAAAATCATACAAATTTAAGGTATAATGAAAATATGTTATTGTTCTCAATAATTAACCACAAATTCACTCAAAATACTAAAAAATAAATGATTTGGAAAATAACAAGGTAACCCATATTTATTCATGAAAATGGTGGATATTAATGGTCTTATGGAAGGATAAAATAAGAATAAGGTGAAAATAATATATGAAAGATGAATAAAATGTGGTATTTTTGTGACTCAACATTCCCGCCAACTTATCTAGTTGCATTTCCTCATGCAACTATGCATTGATTCTCTTTAAAACTTTTGGCTTTGTACCTGGGATTTACATGATGATGGTATGTAATAGTAAATAATTCCATGATTTGAAACACATGAGTGAAACCAATTTTACTTATGGTTGGTTCTTGTGTGACAACCATAAGTATAACAAATGTTGGTTCTTATGTTAACAACATTTGCTCATTTTACTTGTATTTTATCTGCAACACATAATATTTAAAAGTATACATGCATTAGAAATGATGGACCATCAATGTATATTAGAAATCCTTTATGAATCATGCCAATATATGTAGCATAATTTTGGAAAGACATGTTGGTTAATGGTAAATGAGATGATGGATATGTAATATGGTAATGAATAGTACCTCCCCCCCCCCCCCCCCCCCCCCCCAACTTAAGATGTATTAGGTTTATGAAAAGGAGAAAGGGAATGTAGTGAGGAAATTTTCCAAATTCATTCATTTTCTAGCATTTAAAAAATTACATGGATAAATATTAGAAAACAACATACTTCCACTTACCCAAAAAGTTGATGAACTTATGCAACATGAATGTGGTTGTTGCCACTAAATAATAGAATGTGAAGTAAAGAATCTGAACTGCTGCTTGGCTGGATGAAGTAAAAGATGAGAGCTGAAAGTAGAACTATGGTACTCTCATATGGCTGAAGTATGATGCTATAAAATAGATGATGGAGTCATGAAAGGTATAGAGTCTGTTTGTGCCAGAAATTGTTCCTAAGGCTAGGGGAACAAGCCAACACAATCTCAAGAGTATAACTCAATAAATAAAAGAAAGTTTAAGGTTTTTGGTATGATTTAAATGGTTGTAAGCTTCAAGAACAGTCAGGGAATACATTCAGAAGAAAAGTAACAACTAGATCATAAACATAAAACTAATAAAGATGCATAACATATATAACCAGATCCAATTAGAAACAACATTAAGGTTCATACATAAACAACAGGCATTACCAGCAAACACACATCAACCAGCAATGAATCTGTCAATTTAAGCAACTAGACAAGAAGAAAATGAAGCCAATACAAACAACTGAAGGATAAAGGTCATGTATATCTCATAATTTTATCAGTGAATGCTCATAAGAGTTACAGTACTTATCTCTGAACAAATTTGCAGACAAAACAGTCTTGTAAACCTCCTGATGCTCCCAAAAAATCCGAACCCCCCTAATGACCTCTCTATCTCTCTAAATAGGGTTTCTTTACAAAAATCAGTTAGGAGTGAACCCTAACTACCTTCAAGCTATTCGATGTAATAAAGTCAATGTGCAATATTACAAAATCTGAAATTTATGAAAAATAGCAAACCACTAACTAATGATCTTCTCAAAAAGATAACTTATAACTAATTGAACAACTGTCTTATAGATATTTTGCTGCCTTCGGGTTTTCTTGGAAATCCATGAGTATCTGTCTCATGACAAGATCTGGAAAGATATGCTGAATATCTAGATCTTGCATTGCTTTTGCATGTCTCTCTTTGGTGCTACATGCACCTATTTTGAATGTCTCTTTTTGGATGTTCTCATGGGGCTTGAAAGCCTATCTGTAGAGTCTACCATTGAATGATCTCCATTATCAGGATCACCTTTGTCGTCCTCTTTCAAATCACCTCTTTCTACAGATTTTTTGCCTTTAAGCATGCTCTGATCACAACTAAGATGCCTTATGCCAATATCCCGTGCAGCTCCAGAAGAAGGATCATCCTCAGCAATCAGTCCAACGTGACTATTCAATCTCTCAAGCACATCATCTGTAGCATCGACAAGGGAACTGGAGACCACATGGGGGTTTGTTATCCCATTGGCGACATAGTCTGCATCTTCAGACATTGGAGATATCTTTACCTGGGACATGAATTTAATATTTCCAGGTGGATTATCATTCACCAGATTTGCATCAATGGAACTCAAATTTATCTCAGAGACAGCGCTGGAGATAGAGTTGGTATGGGTAGACCCTAAATAGTTGCTTGTGTTTGCAGTATCAACAGAGGAATTCTCGACAATAACAATGGATCCATCTTTGCTACACATTCTTACAGCTTCTTTGTCTGATATGTCAGTAATTTTTGTGGGTTGACAGTCTTGAACCCGAGTCTCCCCAGTAGCCTGTATGTAATCATAATCCCCAACATCAACCAATGCACTCCTGTCACCATCAACATCTAGAGATGCTCTCTTGTCACTATCAAAAACTACAAACACACTCTTTTCACTTCTAGTGTTACAGCACCCAAAAACATATTGTAAGCAGACGTAGGTCCAGTACCAGTAGGCAATTTATTAGTAGAATGCAATTCCAACCCAGAAGACATAATTTCACGATCTTCAATAGGTGTACATTCTGTCTGCAAAAGGAAACTTTCATTTACAAACTTCTCACCATTAATGTCATCCTTTTCTTTGTGAATTGAGGAAGTAAGAGAGCTTAAAGCCTGCTGTAACCTTGCTCAATTTTTCTCCAGCATTTGATAATTCAGTAATGAAAAGATGCTGATGGGGAGGTGCCACTTTCACTAACTTCATCGATACATTCGTAGCATGAGAATATGCAAGTTCTAACAAACCTTCACATGCCAACAAGGATGATAATAATCTAAGCTATGTTTCAGGAATTCTGAGCAGCAATGTTTTTAATATCATTTCGACCATATTTTTCACAGGCACGTACAAAAGTATTGAAATCTCTACGAGTCCAATTGGAAAATCCCTCCTCCAGTATTGACAAAATCCAAGTCCTTTCCTTTTGAAGCAATGCTTGATAAAATTGTTTTTGCAATTGTGACATTCCAACTTTCAATATGATTTCCTTTTTAGGAGGTAGCCCCTTTTCAACATCTGACTTTAGTCTCCATAAAAGAAATGGATGAAGAACCTTATGAAGTTGTTGAACCACTTCTTGTTGGTCATTTTCACCTGATATTTGGATCCACTCATCAAAGGTTTCAGCAGAACTAAAAACTTCTGGAAGTAAGAAATTCAGAAGTGACCAGAGCTCATGAAGGTTGTTTTGAAGAGGTGTGCCAGTTATAAGAAGCCTGTAGTTAGTGCTGTATATCTTTATAGTCTTTGCAAGAATTGAATTTTCATTCTTTATTCGATGTGCTTCATCAATAATAATGCACTGCTAGCTGAAACGTTTAAGTGCAGTCTTTCCTCTAATCGCCATTTCAAAACTAGTAACACATATCTCAAATTTTCCAGGTGCCAAAAGGTTTTCACGTATATGAATCCTTTCTTCTTGATTCCCAAGAAACTTTACTGCATGAAAAATAGGGCAAAAACGCCGAATCTCATTTATCCAGTTACCAAGAGTCGATTTTGGTGCTACAACCATATGTGGACCTTTGATCCCTCAAAATTCGTATAAATAACCAAGCAGGAAATCATTTGCAAGGTTTTTCCAAGGCCCCATTTCATCTGCAAGAATCTGCTGGAGGCTCTTCTACCTTATCGTCCAGTGAATCAATAATCTGCTGTACCATTTTTGGGTCAAGAATGTTGAATGCCTCACTAATTCCAACAACAGCAACACTGCAATTAGAACCATTCAGCTTTCCTTCTGCCAATGCTTCCCTAACAGAAATTACACCATGACGAATAAGTTCATCACATGAACACTCTGGGAATATCTCGAACCTCCTTTCCAAGTAAGTTTTGGCTTCTTGGGAGCGAGCACCAATGGCAAATGCTTGATACTCAAAATAGTTTCCAGAAGGGAAATTCATATAAAGATGGGGCCCTGTTTCATCTAATCTAGCAACGAGCAGTTCTACACCATACGGTCGTGTCCAAAACCTCTGTGCGCAAACCTGGGCCTTGTCTGCCAGCTGGACCACCAATCGGCCAACAGGAAGGGGCGAGTCGTACAAGAACTTATAATGTATGCATTTTGATCTCATATGAAGAGACAACACGTGGCCATCTGCAGTGAGGCCTGCAATGGCCGCCCCAATGTGATCATCCACCTTGAATATCTTCTTCTGGTAGGAGGAGAACTCAGAGTTGGTCTTCCCCACACTCACTAACTTCCATTTATGCCATTTTCATACAACCAAATAAGCCAGTTCAATCCAGCTAGCTGGTAATCTCTCATCTTCCCTTGAATACAAGATGGCTGTGTCAATAATCTTGTGATCCCAGCACCAGTGAGAGCATTCTCCTCTTTTTCATCATTTCCCTTAATCAATTTGTTAAAATAAACTTCATCGGAAAAAACCCCAAATTTGTAGCTAAAATGACTTATCGGGAAATACCTAACTGTGAATACTTAAAACCACTCTTTATGCTTTCTTAGAACCAGCTTGAATATTACATGTGTCTCTGCAGGTTCAATTTTGCTCCAGCTATCAGCATGACGAAGCCCTAAACTTCGGGTGGCCTTCATAAACCTCAACTAAGCTTTACAACATCATTTCCGAACTCTGAGCCTAGAATACCGGTGCACTACGAGTTTTAAATTCCAAAATAGAGATAGAGATTAAATGGCTTCTCAACGAAGTCGGTTTAGGCGACCAACTCTCACGCTGAACTGTATTTGGATCAATGATGAGCATGTTTTTTTCCACGAACTAAAAAACACCTGAAATCATGCTAGTTCTGCAACTTACACGTAGCAAATAGATCACCATATGAGATTAATCACCCACAAATTAAAATCATGACAAGAATTTGCTTAAAAATTCAAAAATAAGAGGGCCGCGCTATTCTTGTAGCGCGCCCTTTGTAATTTTCCGCTCTAGCGCTACAAGAATATCCTTGGTGTTATTTTTGCACTATTTTTCAGCTTTTTGACATTTTGTAGGAAACTTAAAAGTTGTTTGAGGGATGATCGTGCCTTGTTATGTTTCAAAATAAACATTTGTGAATCAAATCTTTGATAAAATGACTTTTTCTTTAACCCCATTTCAATGCAAAGGATAAAAAAGTAAAAGAAACATATAACAAGCAAGCTCAGAAAAAATCATCTAACAACCAAAGAGTCCCTAAAGGAAACTAATAATGAGACTTGAAATCAAAAAATTACTTCAAATAACGTGAAAAACAAACCAAAATTGGAGAAGTCAAACCAAAATTGAAGAAAAATTTTATTGACTTAACATCTGGCTCCAGCTGCGGGATGAAGTCCTCCCTGCGAGGCTTCAAGAACCTGTAGACTAGTGCCTTCTGTCTACTATCTACCTGTCTGTAAACTTCCATTGGGCTATGGATTCATCAAACCTTCAGTACTGATCTCACTGCAAACCTGTATCCCATCTGTAGCTTACATGCAGCCTGCTCTGCTTATTCATGAACTGAACAAAACTGAAAAAGATCTAACTGCTCATAGGAAGAGCTTATTCCTCTGTCTACTCCTACATCTAACCATTAGGAGCAGAATGATCAAGTAAAAGCATGCTTCCAATGAAGCCATGTCAGAAAATGATTTACAGGCACCCTGCTGAATCTTGACTCGAAAAGTAATGAAGGCCATCTCATACAGAAGAAAAAAAAATTGAGTAAATGATAAAGACAATTTCCTTCTGACAGAAATATCTTAACATCTATGCTGCTGAGAGAATCTAAAAATTCAGCAACAGGGTCTTCAAAATCATAAAAGAATACCTCCTTGATCTGTTGTTCCAATTAACTATGTTGCAGCTGTTGTTCTTTTCCTTCACAATCTTCAATACCGAATGTAGACTGCTTGATCTTTTGCTAAAGGAAAATACAAATTGAATTTCTGATCTGAAACTTTCTGCTCCTCTTCAGATTTGATGCTATTTCCCTGTGTCTGCACATCTGAAAACTGAACGCTGCCCTCATCATCTTCTGTAGATGCGAAACTGTTACTTGCTGATCTATCAATCTGCAAGTCTGGAAAATGTGGACTGCCCATAACATATGCTGCATCAACACTTTCTTGATCATGAACCTTGTTCTCTAGCTGAAAATCAAAAAGTCCCTGCAAATCTGAAAATGATAGGCTGTCCTCCTCATCTTCTGCAGATCTGAAACTATCTTCTACTAATATGCTAGTATGCTCAACGTGTTCAAATTTTTCAGAAGGAGTAATCTGATCATCATCTTTAAAGATTTCGAAAGAAACAATCTGATCATCATGACAGTCATCTTTAATAAATGAATTTGGTACAATGTTAATAGCATCCTCATGGCTATCGTGATGTGAATCAGCAATTTCTTGATCATAATGTAGAATATTATCTTCAGCAGCATACTCATCAAAGATAGGTGAACAAAAAACTTCTGTATCTAGTAATGAAAGACAGGCAATCTTCAAATCCTTCTCACGAATCACAGGTGAAAAAATGTCATAAGAAACCTCTTCAAAAATTTGGGAACAATCCTCTTTTGTAACTGATTGTTCATACACATCAAAGGCAGTATGTGCAACAGAGATAAGATTTAATGCATCTACAGATATATAATTCTCATTATAACCATTTGTATCATGAAGATCTTCCTTAACAATATAACTTTCATTTCTGCAAACAAAAGAATCAACTGCTTCCTGCTGATATTCCTGTAATTTGGTTTCATCAAGATGATATGCTGGCTTGACACAGCAAGCAATGTCCTTTCCAATAATCATATCTTTGCGGGATATATCAAGACTAGAAAGATTTTCAACAGATTTATGACAAGCATCAATACTCTTTTGATCATATCTCGGCTGAAAAGAAAAACTAGATGAAATTTGAATAAAAAATGAGTCTTCACAAGCCTTATCATTTCCTTTTTCATCACCATCTTGGTCGAATATAGGAGAATCAAGATAAGATCCTGATGACAGAGATGAATATTCTTGAATAATAGGATCAACAATAACATCATGAAACAGATTTGGAAAATCCCCACCTCGTTGCTCATCATAATTTGAAATAGAATATTCATAAGGAGAAAGAATATATTTCTGGTTTTCAAACTGAAGATTAGGCAGTCCCTGCAAATTTTGTTCCGCATGGATATTGCAATTTTCCCTGGTCTGCAAATCTGGAAGATGTGGACTGCTCTCAACATCTATTGTTGCTCTAATACTTTCACCTGTTGAACTTTCAATCTACTCATCATATTTCAATTTTTCAAAGGAGGCAATATGATCTTGATAAGAATCTAAGGTAGTGGATGTATAACTGTTTGAAGCATCTATACTATGGCCATCATCCTGTAGATCATCAATATCCTCTTCCTTGACAGTAGTATCTAAAAATGTTACATTCTCATCTTCAACAAATTCTGAATCTTCAACTTCTTTATGACATGTTTTGAACTCTTGACTGTACTCATCATCATGGTTCTTTAAATCAGAAATTGTATGATAAACATAGGCCTGCTCACAACAATCTTTTGAAAAGAGTCCAGCTGGGTACAGATACTTACACCGCTTCTGAAAGCATGTGTGGAATTCTTTTAGCGAAGAGATGTTAGCAGCGGGAAGAGAAAAATACCAATCTCGTGCATCTTTTTGAAGTGAATACATGAACATCTTCATGAGCACATCTTCATGATGGATATTTAACTGAACCATACATTGATGAAATTTGATAAGGTGATATGATGGGTTATCCTCTTTGCTTTCTCTAAACCGTGGAAGACAATCTCCCCAAACATCCATAGTAGGTACTAGATTTGGAAAATATGGAATATCAGAAAAATTTAACGGTGCAAACCTTCGAGCCACAATAGCTTCCATGGACATTGGCCCGTGCATCTTGAAATAGTGGAGTCACCAATTAATTCTTCAAGACAAATTTAGTTTCTTCTCCTCAGAAAGAGAAAGAGGTGACAGTAGATCAAATTAAATAGGGCTGCATAAAACTGGGGATGACTGAAACCTTCTAATTCTTCTAGCAGCCACTCTGTCAAACTTTGGTGAAAAATAGCCTTCAAAAATGCTGGTTTAAGTCCACCTCTTAAACCAGGAAAACTAATAAGTATCCCAGGGAAGATATGCTTCAGCTTCGTCCCCGGCAACGATGCCCAAGATGTTTGTGCCAAAAATTGTTCCTAAGGCTAGGGGAACAAGCCAACACAATCTCAATAGTATAACTCAATAAATAAAAGAAAGTTTAACGTTTTTGGTATGATTTAAATGGTTCTAAGCTTCAAGAAAAGTCAGGGAATACATTCAGAAGAAAAGTAACAACTAGATCATAAACATAAAACTGATAAAGATGCATAACATATATAACCAGATCCAATCAAAAACAACATTAAGGTTCATACATAAACAACAGGCATTACCAGTAAACACACATTAACCAGCAATGAATCTGTCAATTTAAGCAACTAGACAAGAACAAAATGAAGCCAATACAAACAACTGAAGGATAGAGGTCATGTATATCTCATAATTTTATCACTGAATGCTCATAAGAGTTACAGTACTTATCTCTGAACAAGTTTGCAGACAAAATGGTCTTGTAAACCTCCCGATGCTCCCAAAAAATCCGAACCCCCCTAATGGCCTCTCTATCTCTCTAAATAGGGTTTCTTTACAAAAATCAGTTAGGAGTGAACCCTAACTGCCTTCAAGCTATTCGATGTAATAAAGTAAATGTGCAATATTACAAAATCTGAAATTTACTAAAAATAGCAAACCACTAACTAATGAGCTTCTCAAAAAGATAACTTATAACTAATTGAACAACTGCCTTATAGATCTTTTGCTGCCTTCGGGTTTTCTTGGAAATCCATGAGTATCTGTCTCATGACAAGATCTGGAAAGATATGCTGAATATCTGGATCTTGCATTGCTTTTGCATGTCTCTCTTTGGTGCTGCATGCGCCTATTCTGAATGTCTCTTTTTGGCTGTTCTCATGGGGCTTGAAAGCCTATCTGCAGAGTCTACCATTGAATGATTTCCATTATCAGGATCACCTTTGTCGTCCTCTTTCAAATCACCTCTTTCTACAGTTTTTTTGCCTTTAAGCATGCTCTGATCACAACTAAGATGCCTTATGCCAATATCCCGTGCAGCTCTAGAAGAAGGATCATCCTCAGCAATCAGTCCAACGTGACTATTCAATCTCTCAAGCACATCATCTGCAGCATCGACAGGGGAACTGGAGACCACATGGGGGTTTGTTATCCCATTGGCCACATAGTCTACATCTTCAGACATTGGAGATATCTTTACCTGGGACATGAATTTAATATTTCCAGGTGGATTATCATTCACTAGATTTGCATCAATGGAACTCAAATTTATCTCAGAGATAGTGTTGGACATAGAGTTGGTATGGGTAGACCCTAAATAGTTGCTTGTGTTTGCAGTATCAACAGAGGAATTCTCGACAATAACAATGGATCCATCTTTGCTACACATTCTTACAGCTTCTTTGTCTGATATGTCGGCAATTTTTGTGGGTTGACAGTCTTGAACCAGAGTCTCCCCAGTAGCCTGTATGTAATCATAATCCCCAACATCAACCAATGCACTCCTGTCACCATCAACATCTAGAGATGCTCTCTTGTCACTATCAAAAACTACAAACACACTCTTTTCACTTCTAGTGTTACAGCACCCAAAAACAGATTGTAAGCAGACGTAGGTCCAGTATCAGTAGGCAATTTATTAGTAGAATGCAATTCCAACCCAGAAGACAGAATTTCACGATTTTCAATAGGTGTACATTCTGCCTGCAAAAGGAAACTTTCATTTACAAACTTCTCACCATTAATGTCATCCTTTTCTTTGTGAAGTGAGGAAGTAAGAGAGCTTAAAGCCTGCTATAACCTTGCTCAATTTTTCTGGAGCATTTGACAATTCAGTAATGAAAAGATGCTGATGGGGAGGTGCCACTTTCACTAACTTCATCGATACATTCGCAGCATGAGAATATGCAAGTTCTAACAAACCTTCACATGCCAACAAGGATGATAATAATCTAAGCTTTGTTTCAGGAATTTTGAGTAGCAATGTTTCTAATATCATTTCGACCATATTTTTCACAGGCACGTACAAAAGTATTGAAATATCTACGAGTCCAATTGGAAAATCCCTCCTCCAGTATTGACAACATCCAAGTCCTTTCCTTTTGAAGCAATGCTTGATAAAATTGTTTTTGCAATTGTGACATTCCAACTTTCAATATGATTTCCTTTTTAGGAGGCAGCCCCTTTTCAACATCTGACTTCAGTCTCCGTAAAAGAAATGGACGAAGAACCTTATGAAGTTGTTGAACCACTTCTTGTTGGTCATTTTCACCTGATATTTGGATCCACTCATCAAAGGTTTCAGCAGAA
>LPNX010194868.1:18318-120249 GCA_001517045.1 Pseudotsuga menziesii | reverse complement strand
GCCTTTTGCACTGTTTCATTCTTCAATTGCTGAGTAAATTGTGAGATCTTCTTTGTGAGTTGTGTATTTGTCTACAGATCTATATGCTCAAATTTACAACATCCGACCAATTTCATCGCCCTGTGGGAGCCCGATCGTGTTGGTACAAAAGAAGGATGGGACTTGGAGACTTTGTATTGACTATCGGGCGCTGAACAAGATCACTGTCTGGAATAGGTACCCGATCCCACAGATTGATGACCTCCTGGACCAGCTTAAAGGGGTGAAATATTTTAGCAAGATCGACTTAAAGTTCGGGTATCACCAGGTACCGATCGAACCGACCGATGTGTGGAAGACTACCTTCAAAGCCAAGGAGGGTCTTTTCGAATGGTTGGTCATGCCTTTCGGGCTGACAAATGGTCCTGCGACCTTCATGAGACTAATGGACGACATCTTACGACCATTCACCAACTCATTTGTAGTAGTGTACTTGGATGACATCCTGATCTTCAGCCAGACTTGGGAAGAGCACCTCCACCACATCCGACAGGTCCTCCAAACATTGCGGCAGCACAAGTTGTGTGCCAATTTGGACAAGTGCACTTTTAGCATGACCTAGGTTCAGTATCTGGGATACATTATTGATGACTATGGGGTACGTGTGGATCCAACCAATATCCAATTCATTCGGGATTGGCCAACCCCAACTACTCTAATAGAGATTCACAGCTTTCTGGGCCTTGCTAATTTCTACCGCAAGTTCGTGTTGGGATTCTCTCATATCACTTGGCCCTTGAGTCAAGTCATCAAGGGAGGAGTGAAAGCAAAATTCTTTTGGTCGAAAACTCAACAAAAGGTGTTTGCAGAATTGAAACATCACCTATGTTGTGCCCTAGTGCTCACATTACCAAACTTACAACAACCATTTGAGATCGAGACAGATGCCTTTGACTATGCTATTGGGGCAGTCCTTACTCAACAAGGGCATCCAGTGGTATATCACAGTGAGACACTATCCGACACTGTCTGCAAATATCCCACTTATGACAAAGAGATGTATTCCATTGTACAGGCTTGCCGACAATGGAAGCATTACATTTTGGGGAAGGAAATGATCATCCACATAGACCACCAACCCCTACAGTTCATGCAGACATAAGGGAAGTTACAAAATGATCGCCATCAGAAGTGGTCCACATATCTACAACAATTTCATTTGAACATCAAGTACAGGAAGGGAAGCACCAATAATGTTGCAGATTGCCTCAGCCGACCACCGATCGTGGCAATAATGACCGTGCTCAACTCTTGTGGCCACAAGACTTCTGATTGGCCACTTCTCTACAAGAGCGATCCAGAATTCAACCACACATACCAGACACTTTTGGAGGGAAACCAAGTTCCAAAATTTCACCTCCAGGATGTACTATTGTGTCACATGGGACACCTTTGTGTTCCTTCAAGCGAGCATGCCAAGATGATTTGGGAAGTGCACTACAGTCGGGTCGCTGGGTATTTTGGGGTCGAGAAAATAGTGGTAGTACTGCAGAAGTATTTCTATTAGCCGAACCTTCGACAAGACGTTGGGAAGTACATCCGATCCTGCACTGCTTGCGCCATTGCCAAACCATCCATCAAGAAGTAAGGCCTCTATACTCTGTTTCCTACCCCTAGTCGACCTTGGGAATCCATCTCCATGGATTACATGTCAGGCCTTCCTTCTACTAAGCACGGCAACGACTGTGTGTTTGTGGTCGTTGATAGATTCTCAAAGATGGCCATAATGGCGGCATGCAAGAAGAATATCACAGCAGAAGCCACTGCTAAACTCTTCTTTGAACGAGTGTGGGTACACTTTGGGATCCCACAGTCTATAATCTCAGACCGGGACAACAGGTTCCTTAGTACATTCTGGTCTAGCCTATGGTTAATGCTAGACACCAAGATCACAAAGTCCACAACTTTCCATCTCCAGACTGATGGCCAGATAGAGGTCGTCAACAGGATGATCGTACACATTCTGTGCATGTACAACTCAAAGCATCCATGCACATGGGATGAGAGCCTCCCCTATGTACAACACAGCTATAACCGGGCCCTCCATAGCTCAACCAACCACAGCCCCTTTCAGGTGGGCTTAGGATTCCAGCCACTATGTCCCATTGACGTAGCCATGCCATTTGCAGCTACTCAGGCTGATTCAGCTCATATCTAGTCTAAAGTTTCCAAGGCAAATAGCTTCATTGAGTGCATTCAGCACATTCGCCAACATGTTCATGACATATTGGACAGATCCAATGCTAAGTACAAGTAGTGACATGATCAGCATCAGGTGCAACACAACTTCCAAGTGGGCAACAAAGTGTGGCTACATTTGCAGAAGGAGCGCCTCGCTGGAACCCACCGCAAGCTTCACCCGCTCCGATATGGGCCATACACCATCACCAAGGCTGTCGGGGACAATGCCTTTGAGCTTAGTATTCCACCATTCCTTGGTCTGCACCCAATGTTCAATGTGGACTGCCTTCGACCCTACTTTCCACCTCTACTGGACATTAGACGTGGCAGAACAACTCACACCAACAGAGTTAAACCCCGACTGCATGGAACAAGCCACAACTTATCGAATTATGGACACACAGATCAAGAACACCCGCCAGCAGAAGATCCATCTATATCGAGTTGTCAAAGCAGGCCAACTCCTTCACCAGGAAAAGTGGCTCACCAGGGACCAAGTTCAACAGAAGTTTCCTCATCTCATGGAGGAACTCAACGCAATGGGGACCATTGCTTCCTAAGGGGGGAGGAATGATCCAGGAGGATATTGGTGGCCACCCACCTATTCCTCTTGGACCCCCACCATTGTTTCTTTCAGTTTTCCAATTTCCTTAATTGTAGCACAATTTACTATTTTTGGCAGTTTTCGAGTCCTAAACTTCCGGAGCTGTTTTGAGGCCCTAAACGACGTTTCTTTGGCATCGAATGGTTGGGAAAATATGAGTCCATTTCGGACTGAATATTTTCTATTTATGGATGTAGTCCTTAAACAGATCTTTCTAACGATATATCATGCGCGTCAAACAGAGGTAGTATGCTAAAGTTACGACCTCGGGAAATTGATGTACCAAGTTACCCAACGGGGCCCACATTAAGGCGTTTCACCTCCTAGGGTTAGGTTTTTGGATGTGTAGGGTTTCCATTGTTTCTCAATAATATATAGGCCTTCGAGCCTAATTGTAACACAGAGTTCAGAGGCATGTAGCCGCCACATCTCTTCTCAGAGATAAGCTACCAGCACTCTAGCTAGTTTATTTCCATTATGTATGTAAAGAAGTTTCAGTTATTGATTAATGAAATGAAGTGTTATTTCCGCTGCATATTTTTTTCTATGGTTATTTGTGTATTCTGTTGCGTTCCTGCATAAATCCGGATCACAAAAAGATACCCATATTACTGCCAATTTGTCATGTCGATATATTCCATGTCCGAAGTTCGTTTTTGATGAAATGAGTGTCACTGGAAAGCTCTCGCCAAGCTCTATGCAACGCTATGATCCTGTACAACATCTGAATATTTTGACTTTTAACCATTATTTAACTCATAATTTTACCCAGCCTTCATCACTAGTTCCTGTATAATTATGATTTTATGCCTGTAAATGTAGATTTCGTCCCAAACAACCCTAGCGTTGCAACCATTTGCTCTGATGCCACTCTATCACGTCCCCTCCCACCAAAGAGACCATAGAGGGAGACATGAGAAATGTAGGGGTGTTCTATAATCTCTCCCCCATGACCATATTATAAAATCCATTAACAAATGCATGTGCAATTCATATTAAGCATATACAACGAAATTAACATTCTTAATGCATACAGACAACTTGTTGTTACCAACATGTTCATCACAGACATAACAAATAAACCATGTATAACAACAAAACCATTTTTATGTTGTTTACAGGAATCCAACTGACAGTTCATGTTGGGTTTGTTCATTCAATTGAATGTAATTAAGAGTCCTTCATAACACATAAATTAAGCATAAACGGAGATATCAATAAACACTTAACTTTAATTGAAGTCGTCCAAGAAATTGGTTATGGGAGAGCAACATTCCACCCAATCGTAGGTCTATTTTCGACCTATATTATTTTAGCTGAGAGACCACCCCCGATCTAGGTTGTGTACCCACTAAGGAGGAACTACTCTTGCCCAGTCATAGCCATAGGTGCAAGTATTCATGCTAGGCCACCACTCAGTTGGGATTGTCAGGCAAGTAGGGAAGGAGATAACTAAGCCAGTGAGCTCAATCACAGAGTTGTAGGCATCTCAATTGGACTTCAAATAGTCTTGGAAGCCACATTACCTACCACACCCAACACAAGGAAGATCTCCTTCTTTACTACACAGTCCCTCAGGTGCCCCTTCCCTTCAATGCTCTTTAGGGTGCACATAGAAAGGTCCAAGCAGCTAAATCATTAGAGATTCTTTCCTTCACTGGGTTTATCAAGCAATTCCAACATTTGATCTCAGTCCCTCTTTAGTCCACTCTTGGATCTTCTAATTTATCGGCATATGACTGTCAAACACGAAATTTCACTTTCAGGCTTCCAAATATGGGTCTTCCCATGGATTTTTGGGCTTCTTTACCTCTCAATTTCACCCTGGGGTTTATATCTATGGATCCCCCACTGGATTTTACTTCTCACATGAAATTTTGGGTGTTTTTAGCACTTCAAAACATGGGTTCTTTCCAATTTGAGATTTCTGCAAATTACACTACTGAGAATGCATAGCTTGCTCAAAATTTATCTCTGGTTGTTCAACAATGGATTGAGGAAAGTGAAAAACGAATTCCCATGAAGGAGATGACTTATGGGTCAAGTAAACTGAGCCCATACTCATCCATAGAAAATTATGGGTTTCCCATGCTCCATTAATTTTATGAGTTGGTTTTCCCAACTACTTTCTTACAACATAAATAAATGATAACATGGCTAGTCAATATGGGTTCTCAAGATGACACTTGGCAACACAGGGTTCAATCCCATAACCCCCTCACCTCTCCCTAGTGGATACACATGGTCCCCTCATTTTAGTCGCTTCCACAGCCGACTCTTGGTATTTTTATTTGTTTAAAAAATATTTACATGTATATACAATTTTCCATGGCTTACTAGCACATGGATAACAAAATATAAGATACACGCCTTTAATGTTTGAGCATTCAATGGCAAGGCCTTGGCCTTGATATCCACGCTAGGAAACCATACAACACATATACACAATATTCACATATATAACCAACACATTATAAGGGTCAAAATGGGGGTATTACACCTTTGTCATCCATACTCCACTCTTTCTTGTTATACTCATACATAGTGGTCATTTTATCCTCTCTTGTTATACACATACTCCCCTCTCTATTGTTATACTATGTCGTGATCCCTCTTTTCATTTTGATTGAAGACATCCTTAATCATCAAATCCGTGAAGTAGAGGAGGCCAAGCAAACTTGCATGTGTGTGATTTGCTCTACAAAACTTCCAAGACCTTACTTTTGTAACTAGGAATTCAATGCCCTTCGTCGCCTTAATGATAACCCTTTTTCATTCTACAAGCTGATCAAGTTAATGCATCTATTATCATGAACACATCATATTACAAAGCCAAATTACTTGTTCTTTTATCATCCTCTTCTTACCAACCTCTCTCCAAGAGTCCAATCAATCAAATCACTAACTTAATCACCAAGGCCATCAAATCCTCCTCGCTCAATTCTTCTATAAAATAAATATTCCTTTTTAACAATCCTCAACCCCCAAAATTTATGGGCAACCTAAAATCCACAAAAAAATAACCCTCTAAAGTTAGTGTTAACACAATTTGATCCCCTACCTATGCCTTAGCCAAGTTCTTAACTAATAAAATTTAATCATTTGTAGGCCAAACCCCTTCATTTATAAAATATTATGTTGGTTGTATCCACAACATTTATAATCTCCATCTCAAGGAACAAGATCTTATGGTTGATTTTGATGTTGTTTCCCTTTTTACTAAAATATTCATCCTAGAAGTCCTTGACATAATTTATAAGTTAGTTGACCCTTAGACCGTAAATCTTATCAAGATATGTCTTACATCTATTTTATTTTATTCTAAAGTTAAATTCTATGAACAAACTAAAAGCATCGATGGGATCATCATTATTTCCCATAGTGGCAAACATCTTTATAGAACACTTTGAAACATTATCCCTCAACAACTTCCATCTCAAACTAAAACGTTCTTTTTATTTGTTGATGGCACTTTTGTCACTTGGTCCCATGGTCATTTGTCCATAAAATATTCCCATAGTAATCTCAATAGCTCATCTACCCACATTCAATTTATAATGGAAAACCAACAAGATAATTCGCTTCATTTCTTGGATGCTTTAGTTACCTGACAATCATATAACTCCCTCTCCCACCAAGTATTTCAAGAAAAGACTCATATCAAGAGATGTTTTCATGCCTAATCCCACCACCGCCTTGTTTAAAGGTATGTTGTTCTTAAAACTCTTGTATCCATAGCCATTGAAATCCCCCCTCCCCCCGACACTTGAATAAAAAAAAGCACCAACCTCACTAACAACCTACAAGTCTCACTTATTTCCTTGGATGTTCTACTTACCCAACAACTAGATGGCTCCCTCTCCCACTAAATGTTAAAAAAAAAAGACTCATAATAAGAGATATCTTCTTGCCCAATCTCACAACCACTCCATTCAAAAAGTTGTTATTCTTAGAACTCTTATATCCATAGTCATACAAATTTCCACCCACCGACACTAACAAAATAAGAACCATCTTCTGTAATACCCTCTGGGCTAATGGCTATTATGTTTTCAAAATTAATAGAGCTTTTTACTTTGTCCTTCATCCAAAAATCAAGAACCCCTTCCATATCTCTCTTCCTCGAGGCCAAATTTTGCTCCCTTATATTCATGGAATCACTAATCATAGTTCTAATATCTCAAGTAAAAAGCATATCAAAACCATCTTCAAGCCCCACCAAAACCTAAAGCAATTATTTAGAAGTGTAAAAAATAAATCTAACCTTGTACTTTCTCTAGGTGTTTACTAAATTCGTTGGTCCTAAGGTAAATCCTACATAGGAAAGATCTATGGATTTATCCAAACTCATCTAAAAAAACATGTCATAAATATTTTTCATAATCACCTTATTAAATATGCTATCGATAAGCATTTCCATAATACCAAACACCTTATTTGCTTTAATCACAAAAATTTTAGTGCCAACTCCCCATTATTCCTCATGTATTTTTATGAAAGCACTTGAAATCAAAAAACAATTTAACAATATTAATTATGAAGACAGTTAGAAAGTAAATCACTCTTGGAATCCCATCATCCATGGTCTCCATCATTAAACCCTCCTCTTGCATCTTAAATCCCCCTACCCATTCCTCTTTTACGTCTTCTTGTCCAATTATTATTTTAGTTTTTCCCATATTTAAATTAACCTATTTTCATTACTTTATCTCTGGCTAGAACCTCCTCTCACATTTATTTTTTTCCCCGAAAAAAAACCTTTCTTGATATTCATTATGATTCAAAGGAAGGGTCATATATTTCAGATTTTTCCCAAACATACTTGTAGCTTCTTGCAACAATCAGAATAACAAAAATATCTATTGGCTTACTTGTCTAAGTGGTACCCCCAAAACGAAAGACTTACAAAAACAACTTCTTTGTTTCTATCCCAAAGACAAGCCCTTACATGAGAGTTTTTACATAAAAAAGAAAAACAACAACTACACACCATAAAAATTTAGTCTAAAGTGACCGAATCTTCCCTTGAAAATTTTCCCTCTTGCTCTTCTTGAAAATATAAAGCACCAAAATCATAATTAACAATCTTTTTTGACATCCTATTAGCTTCCTTGTTAAAGATCCTTCAAATGTGCAAAAAATAAATCTAGTTGAAGGATTTGATCAACAAATTTGTTCTTCTACGCCAGCTTTTTAAGTGGATAACCTAAAAAATGAATTTCCTTTATCCCACTCCATTATTATCTTGGAGTTTCCATAGATAATCAAGGAGTCTATACCACATTTGTTAGCAAAAAAGAGAACCCCCAAAGACCAAGAAGTTCTGCTTTAGTGTTACTCCCAGCTTCACCTCCCATCCATAAATTGAAATAGTGTTGATCATTTAGTTTCAACACCATTCCACATCCACACCTCTTTTCCTTCGAAGAACCATCAAAGAAACTAGCAGCTGAAAAAGGAGTAAAGACAAGCTTGTAGACCAATTTCTGAGAATCCTTCCCCCTGAAATAATCAAATTCTTTAAAGAGGTAGATGTTTTTTGTACTGCATAAACTGACATTTGGGTTGACATTCTCAAATATAACCTTGTTTCAAACCTTCCAAATATTCCAACAGATAAAAATTGGAAGAATTTTGAAAGTTTTTTTCTTTCGCATACCAAGTTTTAAAGCACTCATTCAGATCTCCTTCTCCCCATTCAAAAACCATTTCCAAATCCTCTACAGCTAAGACCCATACAACTTCACCGAAATCACATTCTATGAACAAATGATCGACTGATTCTTCCTCTCTTTTGCATAAAGGACAAAATCCTGGATCCATCCATCCTCTTTTTCTTAAGTTTTGCCAAGTTTAAATTTTGTTTTTCATTAGCAGCCAGGACAAAAAAAAATTCACTTTTAAATGGAGAGACCACTTCTAAAGCTTAGAATTCCACCATTTGACATTGCATGTGGAGATGGAATGAATAATAGCAGAATAGTCTTATTTTGTTGTTACTTGCCCATTTTCCTTATTCCAAGACCAGACTAGTTTGTCCTCCTCAGAGCTTAATCTTGTACTTGCCGCATTTAAATTGTGGATATAATTATCCCATATTTTTTCCCAAGTACCAGTAAAGCCCAAATATTTTGACAAGAACCATTAGTCTCCTTTCAAGACTGCCCATGGAGGTATTTTTATTCTGTTAAGAGTAATCAAGTCTAAAGTTTCAAGATGGTTGGTAATCTCTTCTAGTAAATTGAAGTTTTGAATAGCTCCCACAGAAGGATCGATGCCAACTCTAACTTATTTCTCGTTCGCAATGTCCCATGATAACCATATTTTAACCATAAGAAGTTCTTTCTGAAATTGTTCCAGATTGTAGAGAACCTTCTACTATCAAGATTTTCCAATCTAAACCAATCTACCCAATCCACATCTTTTAGATATTTTGCTTTACATACCTTTCTCCATAGACTTGATCCCGTTATATTTTTCCAAAGTCTTTTTTTACACAAATCATTATTGGACTAGTCTAAATTTTTTATATTCCATCCTCCCATACCTTTTGGAAGCGCTAGACACTCCCAAGCCACAAGATGGAAAGAGTTTCCATTTCCTTACCCTCTTCGTAGAAAATTAAAAATATTTGATCGAATAGACTTTATAATCATTTTGGGGACCATCATAAGAAGAAACCAATATATCGACACACTAGATAACACTGCATGCACCAAAGTTAATCTGCCTCCAAGGGACAAAAATCAATACACCCAATTACTTAACTTTTTATTGATTCTTTTTACTAACCACAACCAGTCTATATTCTTGTAACTGTTTGGTTTTAGGAAGAAATCGGGGTATTTAAACCCATTTTCTCAAGGCTCCATATTATAGCCAAAAATAGAGAAGACTTCATCCATTTCTTCCACATAAATCCTATTGTGATAAAATACTCATTTTTCTGGGTTGACTTCCAAACCAGAAGTTAGACAAAAAATACCCAGAATTTTATACAAAAACTTCCATTCCTCCACAGAGTTCTTCCCAAAGGCAATGACATCATCAACAAAAAGCATATGCGTTATAGAAATTTCAGGAACAAGCTTCATACCTAAAAAATTACCCTTTGGTTTTGCATCAGAGATTAATCTGCTAAAATCCTCGATCACAAACATTAAAATAAGTAGTGACAAGGGACAGCCCTGCCTGATTCCACAAGAACTCAAAAATAATGAAGTTGTAACTCCATTGACCAGAATGGCAAAATTTGATGAAGACACATAGGCAAGGATCCAATTCGTAACATCCATAGGAACGCCAACTTGTATTAAAACCAGTCGTTAAAACTGCCAATCAACTTTATTATAGGCTTTCTTAAGGTCCATATTCAAAATCAAAGACCTCATTCTCTTAGTCTTTGCAGAGTGTAAACACTCTTGAGTAACACGAATCACTTCCAAAATTTTCCTATTCATTAAAAACCTAGATTGATCCTTTGAAATCCTATAAGATAGAATGGGTTCCAGTCTGATAGCAATGATTTTTGTTATTATTTTGTACATCAAATTGCATAAGGAAATGAGTATGAAGTCACCGAATGAAGAAAGGTTCTCCTTTTTTGGAATTAGAGCCAGAAAAGTAACATTTAGTCCACCACTCATAAATTTTTCTTTCCTGGAGAATTCTGCAATATCCAACATATCTTTGCCCAAAATGTCTACAAAGGCTAAGAAGAATTCAGTTGTCCAACCGTCTGGTCCTGGACTCTTCTCCTTAGCAAAGCTTTTTAGAGCTATGCTTACTTCTTCAAAACTAATTTCCTTGCCCAGTTTCGTCCCCTCGCCTGAATTGAAAAAGGTAGGAAAGAGTTTTAAAGCCTCCATTTGCTCCCCAATATTAATTTTCTCAGGATCTGTACAAAATGGAAAAATATGAGGCTGCTTCTCTTTGAATTCCTTCTTGAGAATGAGCCATACCCCCTTCTTAGGTAGAGATTTCCCAAAGTGTATTTATTTTTTTCTTGTAAGAGGCATGTTTGTGAAAAAAAATTGTATTCTTGTCACCTTCCTCTAGGTCACGTTCCCTACCCTCTACTCACTGAGAGAGAGGACACGACTCGACTGCTGTTGTCTATCCAACCGGGGATCTAGCCCCATGAACATAAACAAAAATGCATTGAAGATAAAACACATATGCAGATGCATAATGCACAATGCATTGAAAATGAGCTTCCCCGCAACTAGCTATGTCACTACAATGTTCCACCCAACCATAGGCCAGTTGTGCTCATTAATCTCTCAACACAACTTACACCCTTGAGCTGGGCATGATTTCCACAAGGAACTAGGGAACAACAGGCTCACACATAGCCAAATACACAACAAGGTTCAGCCAAGCCAATCCAAAATTGGGTTTATCAGGCTGCTAAGGCAGTGGAAAGGAAGAATTGCTAAGCTAGTGAGCTCAACCACAGAGCTATGGACACCTCCACAAGGTCTATCTAGCTTGGCCTCCACAATACCTACACACCCAACACAAGCAAGTATTCCCTTCACTGCTACATGGTCCCTTAGGCCATACCTTCCCTTCCAGTGGTGTGCATAGAAGAATAACCAACCCGTCTTGATCCTTTGTGAGGTTCCTCTCTTCACTAGATTTATCAAGCCAATTATGGGCCTCTTCCACTCCTAATTATTTCATACCAAAACAAGGATGCACATAACAACAAACACAAGTGTTGGGTATGAATAAAAACGTTTTGGCAACCAAAATGGAAATGGTAGAAGGGAAAAACAACCCTGGGTGAGAAAATCCGATTTCAGAAACATCCATGGACATTACAGGAGAAAAACGTCCTCCATACACACCCAAATCGTGGATCCCTCCTTCTTAGCCACTGAGCAATACAAAAACAAGTTTCCAGCCATGGAAAACTAAGGAAAATGCAGGAAAATTGTGAGGGAAATGCCACAATTATCCCCAGTTGTGTGAGGAAGAGAAACACATGGGTGAGGAATGGTTTGGGCCTCAATTTATGGGTATTTTCTTGCCCCGTAAGAAAAAACACGTTTTTCCAAAAGTGATGGCTTCCCCAATACGAAATTGACTGCCATACCCTTCCATTCCCAAGGCATTAACGACCTCAACCAACTTCTGGAAGAATTAAATGATTGGGTGCATAAGAAAAAATGGGTAGTTGAGACTTTTATGGGTTCTCTCATTGACATTTGGCTTAACACTATTGGCTCAAGGGTTTGAGTAATTTCCCTCCCTATTCCTTGTGAAATCATGCCCACATCACTTTGTTGCATTGCATAGCTAGTTGTGGGTATTTTATTTAATTGCATATTTACATGATGTCTTAATTTATAATGTGCTTGGCTAGCACAAGAACCACATGCATTGATTTTAATTGCCGATACAATAAATGATAAATCCATGGTGGGCTCTTGGCCTTGAGCTCCTCACCATGATTTAATAACGATATTTACATCATGTACAATTTTAATGCAATAGGGATCAAAATCGAGATGTTACATCCCCCCCCCCTAATTTAGCATTGTCCTCACTGCTCTTCAAAATTGAACAAAAATGGATGTGCCACTCTCATGGCATCCTCCAACTCCCATGTAGCCTTATCGGGACCGTAGTGCTTCCATTGCACCTTTACCTGTCCAACGACTCGGTTCTGGAGCACTGTTACCTTCTTTTCTAGGATGCGTAATGGCTCAGTTTGGAAATCTCCCTTGGGTTCCACCTGGATCACATCCCAATTAATCACATGGTTAAGATCATGTACATATTTCTTAAGCAAAGAGACATGAAAAACATAATGAGCTCTAGTGCTCGCAGGCAATGCAAGTCTATATGCAAATAGCCCTATTCTTTCAAGCACTTCAAATGGCCTACAATATCTAGGTGATAGCTTGGCTCAACTCCCAAGCTTCAAGGAACTCTTCCTTGGCCTCACTCTAAGATAAACATGATCCCCAACACTGAAATCCCTATGCACTCTATGCTTATTTGCATAGCTCTTATGTCTATCTTGGGATGCTTTCAAGTTCTGCCTAATCTTTGCAACCTCTTGTTCCATTTCTTTAAACAATTCTGGACCAAGCACAATTCTATTCACTAGATTATCCCAAGTCATTGGTGTCCTACACTTTATTCCATATAAAGCCTCATATAGACTCATTCCCATTGACGCTTGCTGCCTGTTTTTATATGCAAACTCTACCAAGTGTAAATAATCCTCCCACTTGGATGGTTTGTCCATTACATACATGTGAAGCATGTCTTCAAGCACCTGATTTACTCTCTTTGTTTGTCCATCAGTTTGAGTATGGTAGGCAGTGCTAAAGTTCAGCTTTGTACCCAAATATGCAAAGAGACCCTTCAAAAATTTTGAAGTAAACTTGGTATCCATTTTAGAAATTATTGTCTTAGGCAATCCATGTAATCTAAAAATTTTCTTCATGAAAATCTTAGCAATGGAATTGGCCTTATATGTGGACTTGACCAGTATAAAATGTGATGATTTGGTTAACTTGTCCACCACAACCATGATGGAATCATGTTGTCTCATAGTCATTGGAAACCCTGTAATAAAATCCATGGAAATAACTTCCCATTTCCATTCTGGGATTGACAAAGGTTGCAACAAACCTGCTGGGTGTTGATGTTCAACCTTCACCTGCTGACATTTCATGCACTTAGAAATATACTCAGCAATGTCCTTTTTCATTCCCGACCAAAAATATTGCTTTCTGGCTGTATCAATTGTTTTCTGATATCCTGGGTGACCAAAATATGGAGCTTGATGGATTTCATCCATAACAATCCTCCTCAAATATGCCATATTTGGAATATAAATTATATTCTTATAAGTAAGAAGTTCGTCTCCTTCCAATTGATATCCTTCATACTTCCTTTCAAGGTTTTGTTGCTGCAGCTTGTCATTTATTTGCACGTACACTTCATCCTCAACAATATGGTTAACAATCTGTTTCCTCAAATCTAGTTGGAAAGTACTAAGAGATGCCACATGAGTTTCATATACCTTCCTGTTGAGTGCATCAACCACCTTGTTTTCTTTTCCTTTTATGTGTTTGATTTCAAAATAAAATTCACACAAAAATTCCAACCATCTAGCTTTCTTAGAATTTATGGAAGGTCAAACAAGTATTTCAGACCAAAATGGTCTGTCCTTAGCTCAAATTTCCTTCCCATTAAGTAATGCCTCCACATCTTTAGAGCATGTACTATGGCTGCAAGTTCTAAATCATTACTAGCATAGTTATTCTCACACCCCTTCAACTTTCTTGACTCATAGCATACCACGTGGTTGTCTTGCATAAGAACTCCTCCAAGTCCTTGATTGCATGCATCGGTACACACCACAAAGTCTTTTTCTGGGTTTGCAATTTTCAAAATTGGTGTACTCGTAAGAAGATTCTTCAGCCATTGAAATCTTTCCTCACATCTTGGTGTCCATTCAAACTTTATCCCCTTCCTTTGCAAGGAAGTGAGTGAATGTGCAACCTTGGAGAATCCTTCAATGAACCTCCTGTAGTACCCGACAAGTCTCATAAAGGATCTCACATTTGTCACATTTCTTGGAGTGGCCAATTCACAATGGCCTCAATCTTTTTAGGGTCCACAAATATTCCTTCCTTTGAGATAATGTGACCCAAATAATGAATTTTATCTTTATAAAAGTCACATTTGCTCAACTTTGCATACAACTTATGCTCCCTTAGCAATTGCAATGCTATTCTCAAATGTTCTTCATTCTCTTCCTCATTCTTAGAATTAATAAGAATGTCATCAAGGAAGACAAGAACAAATTTGTCCAGATACTTGCTAAAAACATTATTCATGAGACACATGAATGTAGCTGGTGCATTTATGAGACCAAATGGTACCATCACAAACTCATAGTGTCCATACCTTGTTCTAAAGGTTGTCTTATGAATATCTTCCTCTTTGATTCTTACCTGATGGTAACCAGATCTCAAGTTAATTTTTGAAAATACCTTTGCTCCTATCATTTGCTAAAAAAGGTCATCAATTTGAGGTAATGGATATTTATTCTTCATAGTAACTTTGTTCAACTACCTCTAGTCAATACATAATCTGAGTGTACCATCTTTATTTTTCACAAATAGAACTGGTGATCCCCACAAGGATACACTCGGCCTGATATATTTCTTTTCCAACAACTCTTGTAACTGCATTTTTAGCTCTAGCAATTCTGGTGTGCTCATCCTGTAGGGTGTCTTGGACACTGGTGCGGCTCCCGGCACACGTTCAATTGTAAAATCAATGTCTCTCTTTGGAGGAAGTCCTGGAATCTCATCAGGAAAAACATCCTTGAATTCTTGTAATACATGGTAGTCCTCCAACTTAGGAGTTTCATTTTTTCGTTGCCTCTAAAACATGGGCTGCATACAATCGACAACCTTTCCTATAGAACTTCTTCAACTACATTGTTGAAACCTACCTAACCGAAATCACCTTTGGAATGCCTCTTACAACCTTTGGGTTTCCTTCTTCATCCATGCATTCAAATGTCTTGTTGTAGCAGTCAAGTTTAACCTTGTGTGCTTCTAACCGATCCATTCCAATGAGAATATCGTAGGAACCAAGTGGCAGAATATTCAGGTTTGCATAAGTGAATAGCCCATCCATATCTAATGGACATTTTTCTACAATTTCATTGAATTTTCTCTTGGTTAATGTGGCTAGTTGGACTAACCATGATTTGCGATGCTTTAATTTCTTTAAAACACAAATTTCAACAATTTTAGGAGTGATATAACTGTGAGTAGATATGGGGTCAAGCAGAACAGAAACATTTTTCTTAGCAATCTTACCTTCAACTTCAACGACAGTTGATTGATGGTATGCTTGGCGGTCCTCTAGTGCTACATAGATTCTAGGGATGGTCCTTGCCACTTGATCCATTGTTTCAGCTCCTTGGATGTTGTGAACTTGACTCACATTCCCATTCTGATGCAGACAGTTCCTAAGCATATGGCCTCCTCCACATCCCCGACATTGAAGTGGTTCTCTTGTATCCTTTGGATCTCTTGGCTTGTCTATCATCATTCTGGTTGTCTTAGTCACAGCTTGTGATGGATTCCTTTGCTGATTTCGGAGGTGAGAGGGTTTGAAACCTTTCTTCCTTTGGTCAAACTTCTCATTCCTCTTGTCCTTCCATGCCTTATGAAAATCATGTTTTCTTTTGTTTTGATCATATCAATACTTGGCCTTCCTTATTGCCTCTTCTAGAGTTCGAGGTTCATCAAACTCAATCCTCTCTTTATATGATTGAGGTATCCCACTT
Organism: Pseudotsuga menziesii; assembly: GCA_001517045.1. Lineage (NCBI taxonomy): Eukaryota > Viridiplantae > Streptophyta > Pinopsida > Pinales > Pinaceae > Pseudotsuga > Pseudotsuga menziesii. The sequence continues at coordinate 104,092 of LPNX010194868.1, read as the reverse complement.
AGAAAACGCTGAATTTTCACCTTATCATCTTGAATATACCTAACATACCTCAACAGTTCCAAGAATTTGTTTGCATATTATTCCATGGTCAATTCTCCCAATTTCAGCTCATGGAACTCTTTAATCTTATCAGCATAGTACCTAACGGAGAGGTACTTCTGCTTGAAGTATTTCTTGAACTGCTTCCACACAATCTTTCTTTCATTGATCTTCTTTACTTTCCTAAGGTGTTCCCACCATATAGATGCTCTTCCATTTAAGTTGAAGATGGCTACCCTTGCCTTCATATTTCCAGAGTAGTCTTGGACTTGGAAATACTTTCTTGTCCCAAGAATCCAAGCTTCAACTTCTTGACCAGATTTTCCCTCACCATCAAATGTAGGAGGTTTTTCCTTCTTAAATCACCCATGTGAATTGTTCTTGTAATGCCTCTTCCTCTTACTCCTGTGAGATGAAGAACCCCCACTGGATTCTTCAGAGTCAGATGATCAACTAGAAGATATTTCTAGAGTATATGTTCTATCTCTATAAACTCTTCTTGAGCTATTGGAGCTCTTGCGATAATATCTCCTTAAACTAATCCTACTCCCTTCTAGATTTGTTGTCTGATGCCCAGAGTTTATATGCCTTTGGATGTCTGTCAAAATCTATAGCATGGATGCATTCAACTGATTTTGCTCTTCCTGAGCTTTCATAATCTTCTTTGCAACTTTGCATCTCCACCCTTAGGATCCTCATGGTGGCTTTAATATCTGGGGGAGTCTCTTGATTTCTTCTCCCATTGGATTTTGTTTCAGCATTCTCAACCTGTATGTTCTCTCCCATGGCATTTGTATAGGGATGATAGGGATCCTGTGCATCATTCATGACGTTGATCTTCTTGGCCCAACCAAGACCAAATTTTCCAAACTGCACTATGTGGAATGTTTCCTTTGATGTGACTATGATTATGCAAAATGTGTTCATAAACACAATTGTTAGCTATGTGATATTCTCAGAAATTTATAAATTTCTTACCTTCATTTGGAAAAATCCCATATTGACAACTTGTCAAAACATAGACCTTTCTCACAGTCAACGACTGTCTCATGGGGACAACGGGGGTCAAGGGGGATGATGGGGGTCAAGGGAAGCGTCCTCATTTTTTTTGTTGTAAACCTTTAGATTTCACGCAATCTGGCACATAAGTTCACGACCATTTTTCATCTTCCTGGCACCTCCAAATCCCACTGAAAAATTGTAGAGATGATCTGTTTCGGTGGATTTACCATTTTTCCTCCGATCGATGAGCTCACCAAAGTTTTTCAACATGTCAGTGCAACTCATCTTTTTATTTTGATGTATCGGCAAAACTCGTCGAGTTTTTTCGACGTTTCAGCGCAACTCACCTTTTTGTGCTTATCGACAAAACTCAGCTTTTTCTTCCGACGTGTCAACAAAACTCATATTTTTCTTCCAACGTGTTGACAAAACTCGCCAATTTTATCCGATGTATTAGCAAAACTCACCAAGTTTATCTGACGAATCAACAAAACTCACCAAGTTTATTTGATTTATCGGCAAAACTCGCCAATTTTATCCGACACATATTGACAAAACTCAGCTTTTTATGCTGACATGGATATTTCAACACTTAGAAAAATTTGAAATTTTTTATTTCTTTCTTTGACATCGACGAACCTCATCTATTTCCTCCGACAGGTGTCGGTAAACTCATCTTAACTTGCCGACATATCGACAAAACTCGCCAAGTTTTGTCGACATATCTATACTTAATAATTTTTTTTTGAAAATTTTTCTTTCTTTTCTTTGTCATCGGCGAAACTCGGCCTTTTCTTCCGACACGTGTCGACAAACTGGTCGGTTTCTTATGACATATTGGCAAAACTCGCTAAGTTTTGTTGACATATAATTTTTCAACACTTAGAAAAATTTTGGAAATTTTTTCTTTCTTTGTCGACAAACTCACAAGTTTCTTTCGATGTGTCGACAAACTCGCCAAAGTTTTTCGACATGCATCGACGAACTCGGTAAATCTTGCCGACATGAAAATTTTCAAAAACACTTAGAAAATTTTCTGTTTCACGGTAATCTCGACAAATCTTGCCGAGATGTATTGGTGAAACTCGTCTATCTCTTCCGACATGCATCGACAAACTCAACTTAACTTGACAACGTATCGACAAAACTCACCAAGTTTTGTCGACATATCTATACTTAGAAATTTTTTTAAATTTTTTCTTCCTTTCTCTGACATCGGCTCAACTTAACCTTTCATGCTGAAATGGCCGCTGCGATCTCGTTGGATCAACTCGTCCAACTCAGCCGACACGGTCGCTACGATATTGGAAAATATTGCTGAGATGGAAATTTCAAAGCACTTAGAAAAATTTTGAAAATTTTTCTGCCTTTCTCTGTTGGCCAGTGCTCAATAGAGGATGCTCTTACCTCCACAATTATTCAACTTGGCCCATTTAAGCCCAATGTTGCAACCAATAGCTCTGATACCACACTGTCACGTCCCTTCCCCTCTACTCGCTGAGAGAGAGGACACGACTCGACTACTGTTGTCTATCGAACCGGGGATCTAGCCCCATGAACATAAACAAAAATGCATTGAAGATTAAACACATATGCAAATGCATAATGCAATAATATACAATGGAAGCAAATCTCATTCATTTAAGCATTCAATATGTTCATAATAATTGTCAAAACAAATACATTGCAGAGAATATACAAGAGATCACTTCTCTTGAAAATGAGATTCCTTGCAACTAGCTATGTCGCTGCAATGTTCCACCCAACCATAGTCCAGTTGTGCTCATCAATATCTCAGAACAACTGCCATCCCTGAGCTGGGCATGATTTCCATAAGGAACTAGGGAACAATAGGCTCACACATAGCCAAATACACAACAAGGTTCAACCAAGCCAATCCACAGTTGGGTTTATCAGGATGCTAAGGCATTGGAAAGGAAGAATTGCTAAGCTAGTGAGCTCAACCACATATCTATGGACACCTCCACAATATCTATCTATATTGGCCTCCACAATACCTATACAACCAACACAAGGAAGTATTCCCTTCACTGCGACATAGTCCCTTGGGCCATACCTTCCCTTCCAGTGCTCTTCAGGGTGTGTAAGAAGAATAGCCAACCCCTCTTGATCCTTTGTGAGGTTCCTCTCTTCACTAGATTTATCAAGCTAATATTGAGCCTCTTCCACTCCTAAGTCTTTCATACCAAAACAAGGATGCACATAACAACAAACATAAGTGTTGGGTATGAATAAAAATGTTTTGGCAACAAAAAACGAAATGGTAGAAGGGGAAAAAAACCATGGGTGAGCAAATCCAATTTCAGAAAACATTCATGGACGTTACAGGAGAAAAAACAACCTCCATACACACCCAAATCGTGGATCCCTCCTTCCCAGCCATCGAGCAACACTAAAACGGGTTTCCAACCATGGAAAACTGAGGAAAATGCAGGAAAAATGTGAGGGAAACGCCCAGTTATCTCCAGATGCGTGAGGAAGAGAAACACATGGGTGAGGAATGGTTTGGGCTTCAATTTCTGGGTGTTTTCTTGCCCCATATGCAAAAACATGTTTTTCCAAAAATGATGGCTTCCCCAATACGAAATTGACTGCTATGCCCTTCCATTCCCAATGAATTAACTACCTCAACCAACTTCTAGAAGAATTAAATGATTGGGTGCATAAGATAAAATGGGTAGTTGATAGTTTTATGGGTTCTCTCATTGACATTTGGCTTAACACTATTGGCTCAAGGGTTTGAACAATTTCCCTCCCTATTTCTTGTGAAATCATGCTCCCATCTCTTTGTTGCATTGCATAGCTAGTTGTGGGTATTTTATTTAATTGCATATTTACATGATGTCTTAATTTATAATGTGTTTGGTTAGCACAAGAACCACATGCATTGATTTTAATTGCCGATGGCCTTGAGCTCCTCACCATGATTTAATAACAATATTTACAAGATGTACACTTTTAATGCAATAGGGGTCAAAATCGGGATGTTATACTCCACCCAAATCTTTGGACTTTTCAAACGCCATAAATCTTCATATTTTCTTAGAAATTCATCCTTTTTTTAGTTCCAAGTTTTTTAACTAAACTCTGTCCTTCTCAGAGAAGTTTGTAGTCAAACTCATCACTCGAATTTCCTTGATACAACCTTGAGTTTGGATGAGATCTCGTTTATCTTCCTCCTCTTTTCTATTTATCCATACTTTAACTATTTTTTTTTTTTAGTTTCAAAACTTTTTTGACCATGATATCCATAACATTTAACCTTTCTTGAATTTGTATAGTAGGCTAGACCTCCCTCACCATATTTCAAAAGGCCTCCTCCTTTAACCAAGATTGATTAAACTTGAAAGGGAATTTCTTTTCCAAAGCCTCTTCTTCAACTTTCAGTGCAGTTGGGTTATGATTAGATAAATTTTCCAAGATGTTTCACATTCTAAATCTTATACTTTCCCTGTCAATCAAAGAATCTGCCATGAAAAACTTGTCCAGTCTTTTACCCCCCCCTTATCTACCTGTCTAATATTTTTCCAAGTGGGAGTTAGCTTCATGGGACAAATATCCATCAGGTTATTTTTGATAAACAAATCCTAAATGAAAGGAGCCAAGTGGTCCAGAGAGGCCAAGGATCCCCAAACCTCATTTGAAAATAGTGTGAAATTCATATCCCCGTTGTTGTTCAGGGAAATACAACCTTATTACCTAGGGTTTGGGGTTACCAACATATGAAATAAACTTGCAGACATTCAACTATCTGATATTTTGACAGAGAAATAAGGAAGAAAGTAAGTGCACCTTGTTTATGAAGGTTGGTCCAAGCTTTCTTCTTCAATCCAAATTCTCCAACAACTTCTAGGGAATCTTCACACCTGCAAAGAGATAGACCTTCCTGCAATATCTTAGATGTTATATAAGAGAATAATGAAATAATATAATTGCAATAAGACAATAAGATAATTTAGAAATCATAACACATAAGAATAATAGTGCACCAAATTGGAAAAAAGTCTCTCTTTATTGATAAACAATGATGAAAGATTACAACCAATATCTGATACAAGTCCTCCTTTGCTAGCCAAGGAACTGAGTTCTATTGCTCCAAGATCTCCAAAGACAATCCACCAGCATAACTTTTCTCTCTATGATTGATGTGTTTGCCTTAACCCCTACCCTCTATTTATACTTGATGAATGGGAGGAGTTACACAGGTTGAGATGGTTGAGTAAGTTGGGATAGTTATGATTATGAGCCCAACTATCCTTAACAAAACTTGTTTCAATTTTTTAATTTTTGGGTTAGGGCACTCGTGACTATTGATACTAGCAAGTCGCGAGTCACTCGTGACTATTAGAAAGGTAGACCGCGAATACAAAGTGTGATCATGCATTCGTGGGTTGTATACATGGCTACCTGTGAATGGAACGCGGGTTTCAATGGAAATAGTCGCGAATGCACCTAATAATCCTTATAAAAAATTGGCAAAGCTGGAAATATGAGGATGTATGAAGGCACATGCACATCTATAGGGTTTTGGATACTTTAATCCAGTTTGTCCTTTTGTGTACCGACACATTGAGTGTCAGTACTCAAACGGAGAAGTTCCATTTTACATGATAACAGATGCCCCCTAATGTGTGAGGTCAGAGCGAATCGATGGCCGAAATACATTACAATATTTATTATTTGAGAACTCAATTACCAAGGCTACAGAGAGGAACCTGAAATAGACATATCAAAGTTATGTACAAAATATTTTATGAGGATTCCCTATTAAATAAAGTGGAACATTAGCTCCTTTACAATATTTGATTACATCATATGATACGGGCAACAAGGCCACGTATGTATTACAATGGTGGATCAAAGCCACACCATACAATGATGAGTCTTCAAAGAATGGAAGTAGTGTTGCTGAACATAACACAATCTTGTGCAACTTAGGTTATATAGGTATGAACCTAAGGTCTTCGTCCAAATCCGTAGTAACTAGTACAACTCCTACCATGTGAATAGATGAGCTAAAGTTAAACATGGAAGGGATTCATCAGAGTGTCAGTAAATGAGTAATGCTGACAACTGAAGCAAAGGATTTCACCAATACAGATAGTGAATCCTAAGGTACTATCTTTGAAACTCAAGGTCTTTGTCTTCAGGAGGTGCTGATGAGACACCATAATGTGAGGAGGAAGGAAATGAATCCTTAAACAGATCACAAGAGTAACTAGGAAACTGAAAGAGGGAAGGTAAACACAAGGGATACTCATAGATGATAATGATGGGAATCAGGATGACCAGATAGAGGTACAGATCCTTGAACAATGAGCATGGCACATAGATGACCCAAGGTAGCTTTATACTTTCCTATTGGACAACTAGAATTATTTGTCATGTAGGAGACATGATTAAATTCCCCATGTAGAAAGGACAAGTGGAGGAGTAATAAATTGAAGTAATAGTTGAGATGGAAGTGGAAAACTAAGACATGAGTATCAGGAAGTTTAGAGAGTGCTTTGTTCAAGGATGACATGGAACCACTGCTTATAACCCAAAAAGTGATTTTATTCATTACCTTTCTTGTTAAGTTTTAACGAGTCCAAGAAAGTCAACTCGAGTCTCTATTCATTTTTGAAAAGATTGAAGAGGAGAGAGAATAATGCTTGATATGTCACTGATTCGTGGATTTTACGAGCCCGAACTAGTAGATACTTGTTGGTGTTTTCATAGTTTTGAGAGTCTGAAAACTGCAAAGAAGATTCTAGGGTGGTGCTTTTTCATACAATTTAGTCTCCCGAGGTCGGAAAAGTATAAAAAAATCCATAGAAGAACTCTCTTAGCTCCCGAACGACTAAGGTATACCTTTTTAGTACTTAGTCGGCAAGGTCCAAAAAAGGGGTAAACTAATACCAGACCGATGCACCTTCAAAAGCAACATATAGCCCGAGTTTAACGAGTGTGAAGGAAGGCAAGATCACTCTGAAAGCTTCATTTGTTTACGAGAAATGGAACTTACAACAGTAAACTCGATGCTTTGTTCTTTAGGGTTTAGAGAGCATGACAAAGACATGAAGTACGCTCGAAATCTTTTTCATGTTTGGGTCCAGAGCACGAAAAAGAGAAAAATAAGCTCATACCGGGGGTTCCTTTTCCCTAAGTTTAGTCCTTCAGGTCTGGAAAATTGATAAATTTGTGCCTGAAGATACTCTTCTCAATTCTGTTGAAAAGAGAGTGCTCCTTTCTCGTAAATAATATACATGGTCCGAGAAAGTGATAACTTACCACCCATGTAGATGATCATTCACTTTACCTTAATGAGTATGAATGAACAAGTTTACTCGGTTGTCCAGTCTGTTTTTAAGGAGGAAGACCAGGGCCTAAAGACAACTCCATAAGGGTGGAGAGCCTTATAATAGGGTATAGCTTGTAAAAATATGCAAAATGAGGCTCATTTTGTCTTGAAAAACAACTAAGAAGGCTCTCGCAAACCTACCACAACTGCGGCATGGGTACCAAAAGACAATAAGATGTTCTAAACTAGGGTTACCCATGTAAAGGAAGCCCTATCCACGAAAGAACAATGATGTGTACGAGGTAAAAATAGTTATACACCATAGTCCATGGATGCAAAAGTGATCCTAGGGTTTAGCGAAGGATAAGGTGTAAGTGAAAAATCTACAATGAAGACCAAATCCTATCCTATATGCGACGGAAAAACAACTTTTCGATCATCCAAGACCTGTTGCAGCTAGTAAAAGACCAGGGTATTAGTTCATGTATTAAAAATCAGATTTTAAGCTATAGAAAATGGGTAAAAATTTGAAATTTTTACTATAAATAGTTCAAAACAAAAAATAAACATACCATTTGGAAATTTGACTATATTTGGCAATTTTACCTTCGAATTTCAATTGCTTGTAGCTGACAATCCGATGGACCGATTTCAAAACCGTCAGTTGGAGGTTAGTGGTATCTCCCTCCTCTTTCTTTTTTTTTTCCTCGGAAAAAATTCATAATTTTATTTCAAAGTAGAACAAAATTACATCTGCACATGTAAGAGGATCACTAGGATCCCTACATTGTCACATATTTGCTGTCTCATATTGTCATAACCAAAAACAAATTACAAAACTGTAACTGTAAAAGCATATCAGCTAGATACATCACAGAAAATATGGGTATCACAACCCAAATCATAAGTACACAGAACATCAAATATACTGTCGAAAGCAAAGGCCACCACCTCTGAAAATGCCGTCGCCGCCACAAAGATCCCTAAGGACACAATATGGGTGGCCACGCAAGAGTATATCCACAGTCACCACCTCCGCCATAAAGCTCGTGATCAATCACTGCAATAGATGATCCAGTAGCCAAAAGGGCTCCTCAGGCCACCCACAGACACACATCACATTCCAAGAAAACAACCACCGCCATACTCCCGCAGGAGAAGGCGGCAGGGTAAAGCTGCCAGGATAGAGAAAACAGTGCCTGCAGCTTGGGAGGGCACACTGCACATGAAGACAACCACACCACCACCAAGCCAACCTCGAACACTGAACCACTGTCCAACCTCCACCGCCACACAGGGAAATCCATCGACTGCAAAAAGCACGAAGCCCCGCCTCAGAAGAAACCCGGCAAGAAATGGGTCGTCGGGAAAAACCAGCAAAAAAAGCAGAGCCCTCTGAAAGATAGCAACTCTGGTAATCTATTGGAACTGCACGGTAGGATGCAGAGATATAGGAGGTCTCTCATACCGTGGAGAGAACCTCAATCTTGCACCATGCGAGAAGACAAAACCCCATTGAATACAAACTATCATGCAAGCACTAACAAAGAAACGCCTGAATCCACCAAAAGCCATGATCAAAGCATGCAGATGGCCTCCCAGTGCGCTTCATTATTGGTTCCCTGCTTCCATTTCTAGGCAAGAAGCCATGGCCAAAGAAGCCGCCTCCAGATTCTTGAATATCGTTCAGCGAGCTCAACTTGGCATGCGCCAAAACTTCTTGAAATTGCCCAATGCAATTCGATCCTGCGACTCATCTATCTCCCCGACCATTAATCGATCAGTCAACCAGAACGACCCCTTCGGCCAGAGAACAGGTTGGAGTGAGCGGAGAAGGAGCTCCTAAAATATTTTTACATGAAGGCTGCCACGAAGGACAGCGTGCAATCAGGAGCAGGAGAAGTGGATCTGAGAGGAGGAGGGGAAGCGCAGAAGCCTAGGCGACTACTGGCCGTAGGCTGCAAGTCCTCCCCAAACCCTCATTCTCCCACCATTGATTCTTGGAGCTCCCTCCTTCCTCCAGATTCAATCTCCCTCCTCTTTCATTTCATCCATTCAATTTTTATTTTTATGTTAAATTATATGGTTTTATGCTTTCCCTAAAAGCATCCCCATGCATTCGTGGGCACCCTTCATTAGATTCGTGAGTGCAAGTTTTATTCGTGGGTTTCCTGTAGTGCAACCCATGTGTGCTTCGCGCTGTGCAGAAAGCACAGTTGTGAATACTACACAACCTCTATTTTTTCAAGAAATGATGAATTGAATTTTTTTTGATGGAATCTTAATGAAGGATAATGTTGTTTGGCATGAAAACATGGTTCTAGAATGGAGAGAGAGAGAGAGAGAGAGAGAGAGAGAGAGAGAGAGAGAGAGAGAGAGAGAGAGAGAGAGAGAGCATGAAGACCTGGATCGAGATGCCATGATAGATGCCGCCACTTTGCAAGCTTTGTAACGAAGCGGTTTAAAAATTCTTTTGTACTTCAAATATGCGTTCCCAATTCTGTCTTTTAGAGATTTTAGTGAGCTATTGGGATCACAAACTTCAGGCTCTGTGACATCCAAGGGGAGACCTTGGAATTGACATTGGATGACATCTATTTTATCATAGGATTGACCCGCAGGGGGACACCTGTGAACCTAGAGGGTACTGACCAGGGTGGTGACCCACTAAGTGTGCAAGACTACGTTGATACCTACTATGTGCTGGGTGTTATCACTCAAAATGTACCTCAGGTTGTAAAAGGCAATCTCAAGGTAACCACAAAACCACTTTAGGAAAGAAAGCTAGATTCTTTCTCTCCAGAGAGAAATCTCTCAATGGTTGTTTAACAAGGCTATATGTTTAAATAAAATAAAGAATTAGATTGTATTATTGGTTGCAACATGGAAAGTGAACATTGGGTTATGGAGTCAAAATATATATTTATCAATCACAATTTTGTTTGCATGGAAACTTCAACAAAGGCAAGATAGCTATTCAGTTACAATCAAAATGCTGATTGTCTGGTGATAAGGAAGAAAACAAGAACAATCGATCAATACAAAGCACCATAAGATGAATTTTGCATTAACTTTAGTTGAAAATATTTGTGGATATCTGAAATAACAGTTAGAGCATATACATATGAATCTGAACCATTAAACACTCATTTCAGATATGAAAGAATACATAATGAAAGGTTATAACAGGAAAACATTCACAATAAGAAAGGAAAGACAGGCTGTAATCATAAACAACACATGAATATTTGAAGAAAGGCCAGCTTCAACTCTGTAATTTATTAAAATAAGTCTCTAAATACACAACTCAGTTCTCATGGGTTCCAACCCTTTTTCCATAACATTCATAGGTTCTTATACAATTTCTCCATGAGCTGAAATAAAAGTAACTAATAAAAATAGGCATAACTGCCTTTACATGTTTCAATCGACACTTATTAACTACTAACAAATTCTAGAAAATAAACTAATTCATAATAACTATTCTTCAGCATAAAATTCTCCATGATCTTTTATATCTTCAAGCATGCAATGTGTATTTGGTCCTACCGATTTCTTCTACTGTCTTCCATTGGTTTACAGATGGCAGTTTGAAAGTGGACATCTCCTGCACAATTTTGTATGATACCCATAGGAGTAATTTAATAAATGTGTGTTAGATTTTTAACATTAAGCTAGCATAAGATTAGGATCTTTAACTAAGAGAACAACAAGCACAGCAATCAAACACAAGAGACAATGAACACAGTGATTTTCCTTGGGGAAACCATAAATAGAGAAAACCCCGCAACTTCCTCAGAGATAAAATCAACACCAAAAGTAAAACCTCAAAATAGTAAGATGATCTCCCGACAGCAGTAACCTCTTTCTTCCTTGCCCCAGTGTCTTTCTCTTCCTCAGCTATGCGCTACAACTAAGTGTAAGTGAGTGTGTGATAAAGAGAGAGGCTAGCTCTCTATTTATACTAATTCTTGACTCGACTAAACCCAACTAGGGCAAACTTCACTAAGTGAGTCTAATAACCCTAGTGCCCCGGAACTGCGGGGACTTTAACCCTTGATCAATAGGAGGGTTACCCACAATGAATTGACATGACTTGTTTACATTATAGAACCTCCCGATAGGAACATCGGGGCATGACAAGACTCAAGTACATCCCGGAATAAACATCGGGTTACAATACATAAAAAATACAAGTGAATACATTTCGAAGTTACAATTTCATCAACACTCCCTCTTAACTAGGAAGGTATTCTCTCGACACAATTTTCATCACTGGTCTTCTTCTCTGGATCATCTCGTCATCTGCATCTTCAAGTCATGTTCATCTTCAGGTCATCTTCATATTCAAGTCATCTTCATCTTCGGATCTAGATCATCACCCGATCTGGATCATCATCACTGGATCTGGATCATCATCACTGGATCTGGATCATTACTCGATCTGGATCATCACTGGATCTGGATCATCACTGGATCTGGATCATTATTGTTGGATCAGCATCATGGGTGCTATCTCATGATTCTTCTCGTCACAAGAAGTTCTACAGAGCCAGCCCTTTTGCATGCTGGTTGTAGGGCTAGCCTCCATGTAGGTCTTCTTCAGCGCTTATATTTGACAGCAAGTCAGAATGGCCCGGCCAACACTTACATCTGACCATGAGAGGAACACATCCAACACCATGTCAGAAAGATACGCCCAACACTCACATCTGATCATGTAGGAAACAATCCTATAATCACATCAGAAAGGCCCAGTACTTATATTTAGCCATGTGGGAACACATCCTGCAACCATGCTAAAAAGGCTATGCACTTACATCCAACCATGCGGGAACACATCCTGCAACCATGCTGGAAGGGCTCTGCACTTACATCTAACCATGCGGGAACACATTCTGCAACCATGCTGCAAAGGCTCTGCACTTGCATCCACCCATGCGGGAACACATCCTACAACCATGATGGAAAGGCTCTACACTTACATCCACCCATGCGGGAACACATCCTGCAACCATGATGGAAAGGCTCTGAACTTATATCCACCCATGTGGGAACACATCCTGCAACCATGTTGGAAAGGATCTCAAACCCAGGTTGAGGGTTCCTGGTAACTGACCAGGTGCCTTCATTCTCCAAGAGAATGGCATCAGCCCTTATATCTGATCAAGTGGGAACACATCCCTCAATCACATTAGAATGTCCATGTGCTCACATATGATCATGTGAGAACAAATCTCACAGTCATATCAGAATGGCCTTTAGTCCTAGACCAAGTATTCATGGTAACTGACTAGGAACCTCCATTCCAAGAATGGCAATAGCCCTTATATCTAATCATGTAGGAACCAATCCTACAGTCATATTAGAATGGCTCAACACTCATATCTGACATGGAAGGAACCAATCCTCTTACCATGACAGAATGGCTTAGCCCTTACATCTGACCATGGAAGGAACCAATCCTCTTACCATGTCAGAATGGCTCATGGACTCATCGCTTCCCCTTGGAAGGGACCTCGATCTGGAGAACACCAAGCTTCTCCAGATCGAGGTCCCTTCCAAGGGGACCTCAACTCAAACTTCACTCTGGCCAATGGCTTTGTCAACACATCAGCTATCTATTCGTCTGTCACAACATACTGGAGCTTCACTGCTCCCCTCTGCACCATATCCTTGATATAGTGATACTTGATCTCGATATGCTTCGACTTGTCATGGAACTCTGGGTTCTCTGACAACTTCACACAACTCTGGTTGTCACAATGTATACAAGTAGCATCCAACTGGAGATCAAATAAATCAGACAGTAGCTTCCTCAGCCATACTACCTCACAACTAGCTGAACAAGCTATGACATACTCTGCTTTAGCTGTACTCAGTGCCACACATGATTGCTTCTTGCTAAACTAAGAGATCACACCTGATCCCATACTGAAGCAACACCCTGAAGTGCTCTTCCTATCGATGGCACTACCTGCCCAATCTGAATCAACATAACCCTCCAGGTTAATCTTCTAACTCACCTCATACTTGAGCCCATAATCAACTGTACCCTTCAGGTACCTCAGAATATGCTTTGCAGCAATCAAGTGAACATGTCTCGGATCTGTCAGGAACTGGCTCAAGGTGTTCACAGCAAAGCAAATATCTAGTCTTGTGTTCATCAGGTACATCAAGGACCCAATCATCTAACGATACATTGTAGCATCAACCGTCTCTGATGAAGCAACACTCAATAGCTTTTGGGTCGACGCCATAGGTGTGGTCATGGCCTTGCAGTCCATCATCCCGAACCTCTTTAGGATCTCTACCATATATTTCCCTTGTCCCAAGGAAATTCCATCTGCATTCTGCCACACCTCCATGCCTAGAAAATTGTGCATCATACCCAAGTCCTTCAATTCGAACTCGACAACAAGATTCCTCTTCGTATCAGCAATCAACCCATCCATACCTGTTACAAACAGATCATCTACATACAGTAGGAGCATCACTGGGTTGCCATATTCAACCTTGTAGTAAAGGTTGGAATCTGCTTTACTCTTAGTAAAGCCCAAACTAGATAGAAAGCTATCAATTCTGCCGTACCAAGTCCCGGGTGCATGTTTCAAATCGTACAAGGCTTTCTTCAATCTACATACATGAGACTCCCTGTCATGTGTCTCAAAACCAAGTGGTTGTTCCACATACACTTCTTCTTCTACTACACCATTCAAGAAAGCAGTCTTGACATCCATCTGGTGTTTCTTCCATTTCATCACTATAGCCAAGGCAAGTACTGATATGATAGAAGTGTATCTGGCTACAGGTGCAAAAGTTTCTTCATAATCTATTCCTTCTTTCTAGGAGAAACCACGAGCAACAAATCTTGCTTTATATTTTTCAATTCTACCATCTGCAGCATACTTGATCTTGTAGATCCATTTGGAAGTTACAACTGACTTCCCTTCTGGTCTTGTGACAACATCCCAAACATCATTCTTCATGATCGATTGATACTCTTCGATCATAGCATCCTTCCATTCTTTCCGTTCTGCTGCTTCTTCATAATTAGAAGGTTCTTTAACAATGAAATCACATAAGAATGCTACATACCTGGAGCAAGATCTGGTCCTCTTTCTTTCTCTGTGATTCTCTTCTGGAGCCCCATATCTTTCCGCACCTTGGATAGCTTCTCATACCCAAGTAGGTTTCCTCTTGTGAGGATTCTTCTCCTGAGGTGGATCTACAGGTTCGTGTGGTTCTTCAAATTATTGATCTTCTTCTTGAACTTCTTCATTCATGGTTGTGTCATGAATTCTGGGTGCTTCCGCCTATTCAGGAACTTCAGCAGGTTTCTTTCTAGATTTGTTGTAAGCTGTGTCTTCGTCAAATGTCACATCCTTGCTGATGTCGATCTTCTTGAATCTTGGGAAGTATATTTTGTAAGCCTTCGAGATTTCAGAGTATCCCACAAATGTGCCCTTCTTTCTTGAAGGATCTAATTTTGTTCTCTTCTCTTTTGGAATGTGAATGTATACAAGGCAACCGAATATTTTGAGATGGCTAACTTCTAGTTTCTTACCGGAGAAGACTTCTTCAGGAGTCTTGTTCTCGAGTACTCTGTGTGGAGTACGGTTCTTTACATACACCGTTGTTCTAGCAGCTTCTGCCCATAGATGCATAGGCATATCTTGATCATGAAGCATTGCTCTTGCAGCTTCCATGATAGTTCTATTCTTCCTTTCTGCAATCCCATTCTATTGTGGATTGTATGGAGTGGACAACTCCCTCTTAATCCCTGAGTCTTTGCATAACTATTTGAATTCATTTGATGTGAATTCTCCACCATTATTTGATTGAAAGGTCTTGATCTTCTTTTCAGTGTGGTTCTCGATCAAGGCTTTGAATTCCTTGAACTTGCTAAATACTTCATCTTTGTTCTTCATGAAGTAAATCGATGTCTTCCTAGAAAAGTCATCAATAAAAGAAACATAGTATACATACCCGCTTAGTGAACTTGATGACATTGGACCGCATACATCGGAGTGGATGATTTCCAAGATTCCTTTTGCTTTGCTCTCGCTACTTGGAAATGTCTTCTTTGTGTTCTTTCCTTTCGCACATCCTTTGCAGACCCCGTCATGTTTTGCTTGAATTTCTGGAAGACCTTCAACAACTTTGCTTGCAAGTGGTAGTGCTCTGTAATGCACAGGTGCAAGCCTTCTATACCAAAGCTCATTTGGCTCTACTGTGTCATGGACTAAAGCTTGTTCTGGATGGCCCTTCAATTTGTATAGACCTCCTTCTTGTTCCCCAATCACTACTGCATCATCAATAGTATTTCCCTTTGGCCACATGATAAATTGGCCATCTATAAATGCAACCCTCATGCCTTTTGCATCTAATGCAGATATGGAGAGGAGGTTCTTCTTTAGTCCTGGTACAAACAATACTTCCTTCATTGTCATAGACTTTCCAGGGTCTAGCTTATAGGGGGATTCCCCACTACCTTTTATTGGATACTGGTAGTCATGTCCGAGCTTCACCTTGTGAGGTGATTCATGTTCTGAGAGTTTCAAAAAGGATTCGTTGAATCCTGTCATATGTTTGGAAGCCCCACTGTCTATAAGCCAATCATTGCTTCCATGAGTAATGTTTCCCGTAAGAGCGGAAATCAAAACATATTCTTCATCACTTGAAGAATCTTCACTTTCATATCTGGTTCTCTTGGTGGAAGGTTCATCATCCTCTCCAGCATGAGCATGATGTCTTCTCTTGTTTCCCTTCTTCTTATGAGAGTTAGTCTTGTTTCTAGGACAGTCTTTTGCAAAGTGTCCTCTTTCATCACATGTATAGCATCTTAATTTAGATAAGTCCTTTCTAATGTTATCTTTATGGTGAAAGGTCTTACCTCTGGAGTGATGAGAGTTTCTTCTACCTTTCTTGGAGTGAACTATGAGAGCTTGATCTTCACTTCCCAACTTCTCTTCTTGAGCTGCTATCTGAGCTTCTTCTTGAGAGCATTCTTCCCATAGTCTGCTGAATTTGACTAACTTCTTTTTGGCACAGATTCCTTGAATAAAGGAGTCCCATGATCTAGGGAGACCATTCAAGGTGGTCATTACAATCTCTGCATTTTCCACTTCTTCATTTACTGCTTCCAGCTGTTCCTTGATCTGAGAGACCCTTGTAAATTAAGACTAGATGGTCTTTGCATTTTGGATCTTTACATTCTTCAGTTGGTTTCTCAGAGTCATCTTCCAGTTTATGTTCTTCCCTTCAAAAAATTTGGTTAGGGCATCAAACATAGCTTTAGGTGTCTTTAGGGAGGACACCTGTGGTATGACGTGATCCTTGATTGAATCAATAATGATCCTCTTTGCCATAACCAACTTCTTCTTATGTAAGGCCTTTTCCTCATCTCCTCTGGAACTGGAACCTCCTCACTGATATAGGAGTCCAACTCATTTTCTTCCAGGACCAGGGAGATCCTATAGTTCCAGGCTCGAAAGTTATCAACTCCCTCAAGCTTTTCATCAATCTTGGTATGATGAGACATCTTAACTGAGAACCTCAAATGGAAATACAAAAGATTTAGATCTTACCAGGTCAAGATGTCGTATCTGGATTTGGAGCTGAAATTCTGTAGTGCTGGTTCTGGAGCAGATTAGGGTTTTGCTTTTCTAGAGTTCTGTCCAACCAAATGCTTTTATTTTGATCCCTAACTTCGATTTTGAGGAGGAGATCAATCCAGGCCTGGGCTCACTAAAAAATTCCACTTCTGTGAAAAGCCTTAATTTTTGGCAGCAGTGTCAGGTCCAAAACTAAAAAACCTCAGAATTGGATTTTGCTTCGACAGAAAGATGCGCCCTAGGGAGGAGAGTTATTCCAACCTTCTTTTGCTGAAAATATGTGGAGAGAGATCCACAAAGTAGGAATCCCTAGTTCCTGCAGCTGCACAGTGTCTTCTTCTCAGTTTAGCTCTGATACCATGTTAGATTTTTAACATTAAGATCGCATAACATTAGGATCTTTAACTGAGAGAACAACAAGCACATCAATCAAACACATGAGACAATGAACACAATGTTTTTCCTCGGGGAAACCATAAATGGAGAAAACCCTGCAACTTCCTCAGAGATAGAATCAACACCAAAAGTAAAAGCCCAAAACAGTAAGATGATCTCCCGACAGCAGTAACCTCTTTCTTCCTTGCCCCAATGTCTTTCTCTTGCTCAGCTATGCGCTACAACTGAGTGTAAGTGAGTGTGTGATAAATAGAGAGGCTAGTTCTCTATTTATACTAATTCCCGACTTGACTAAAACCAACTAGGGCCGACTTCACTAGGTGAGTCTAATAACCCTAGTGCCCCGGAACTGCGGGGACTTTAACACTTGATCAATAGAAGGGTTACCCATAATGACTTAACATGACTTGTTTAGATTATAGAACCTCTCGATAGGAACATCGGGGCATGACATGACTCAAGTACATCTCGGAATAAACATCAGGTTACAATACATAAGAAATACAAGTGACTACATTCTAAAGTTACAATTTCATCAACAATGTGCACATGCTTCTTTGAAAGAAAAAAATATTTCAAACTCGTCTGCCAGCTTGTCAACAATCGTCTTGCCAGATAACGATTGGTACATATCAGTGAAATTTGTGTGATCCAATATGCATTGAATCAACTTTTCCTGGTATTCTTTCTGAGTCAGCATAGTGCCCTTTTCTTCCCAAAAAAATGGGAGTCCTTTCTTAAATAACAGATCAAACATATCTCTAAAAAGCTTTAATTGATGTGCCATGATGTCAATTTTGGCCTGGACTTAATCCAAATGATGATACTTGTTTACTACCTTTCTGGCCCAAACTTATGATTGATATCCTATCCTTAATATTTGCATATTTCAAATCATCTTCTGTCAACCCATCCAAAAATATGGCAATGTTGGCATAATCAATTGGTTTTTATTTAATTTCTCCTTGGCTGCTGTCATAATTTCTCTAGATGATTGAATCACAACCTCTTTATCTAACACATAGTCAAGGTAAGGTCTCAATTTGCTTGCCTCTTCAATGATGGCATCCCAAATGATACGCTTTCCGCCCTGCACTGCTGATTGACCTATTAACTACTTCATTAATTTGTCATTATTTGATTGTAGTTCTTGGCATTTGGATTCCCAACCTTGGCATTTGGATTCCCAAGTCTTTCTCTCTTGTTCCCTTTGCAATTCCAAGTTTTCTAGGTTTTTATTTTGATTTTTCAATCTAGTCAGCTGTAATTCTTTAAGGCTAACCTATGACACAACTTGGACAATAGTTTCTTCACTGGACTTAGTTGAAGGAAGAATAATTCTACATTCAAGCTCTTTCTCCTGATCTTGTAGTTCCTTCTCTTTCTCCTGCAATTTCTTTTCCAACTCATCAAATTTTACTTTGCGAGTCTTTTCACTTTCTACTACAAGAGCCATGTCTTGCTGCCATTGTTTCTCTTTTTCTGCATACTTCAATAATTTGGCCTTGCAATCTATCAATTTTCCACTCAAACGTTCTTCTTCCTTCTCAAGTTCAACTAATTCAGAGGCTTGTACTAACTATGTAGAAGGTATCTTCAACTTCTTTTTCAATAGTTGAATAACGTTCTCCTTTTCATTCAACAATTTTTGTATCCCTGCTCCTTTACTTTATTGGCTCTCAGCAGCGAGTAAATCTGTCTGTAATTTCTTTATCTGTGCCTCATGGGATCTATTCTCCACCTCTCCTGCCTTAATTGATTCTCAATTTTACTTTTAGTCGTCTTCAACTTTGACAATTTCAATGTAGCTTTTAACAGATCAGTAAAAAGAATATCCTTTATTTTCTTGTGCAGATGTATCATGTCAGGGATTGGGATGTTTTCTAAATCCATTTTCATTTCAGAAACCCTGTTCTTGGTTGCTAAGTCCGAATTTAGAGTGTTTTGGGAATAATATCTAATAGTAATAAGAGGTACATCTTGATTAGAGACTTTCCTTACCTCTGCATACAACTTTAAAGCTTCCTTTGAGGCTATGTATTTAGTCTTCTTGTACTTCTCCAACAATTCTATATTATTTTTAAACTGAGATGTAGAATCACCTGGTGTATCAACAAATGCATATTCCCTCACCTCAAAGGCAGGCCCTGTCACTTTCATCTGTTTTTTATTCCCTTTGTATTCTATTAGTTGGGAAAGTTGTCCTTCTTCTTCAAGTCTCTACTTCTTTGGAGTCCTAGAAGTATCCTCCTCTTCTGTATCCACGGCATCCAAGAAATCCCTCTTGTTGGTCCTTTCAGAGCAACTATCTAAAGGTGTGATTTTCTCAGCTTCTGGGACCAAGCTAGAGGTGCCAGGCAACAGTGAAATGATTTCCCTCATAGAAGAAGTTGAATCTTCCTGCATATCAATATCCTTTTATGAGTCTCCTGGGGATAATCCGACCAATTTGCAACTTCCAGTAATACTGCAACCTCAAAATGCTCAAAAGGCTTCCTTTTCAGAGCCTGTCTTCTTATTGAGATGATATGACGGGTATCGTAGTTAATAGCAACTTCTGTAAAAAACCCCATCTCTTTTAGCAAACTCTCAATCATTGGGAGGGCGGCTTTGTTTTTTATGATAAATGGGCCTACAACCCATGGAAATATGATCTCGTAGGACTTCTTGAAATTTAAAAAGTGTTCAGTCTCCAGTATCAATCTTTGTCTAATCACTTCCATAGAAAACACTCTAGGAGTTAAAAATTCAGGCAATAAATAAGGCCAATGAACACAGCCATACAACCTACTCACTGTTCCTTGTTCAAAAATAAACCAATCACCAATCCTTTTCTCTTGAGAAACTGCAATATATCTTTCATTTTTGGAAATACCCTAGGAAACTTCTTTTGAAAAATGGCATTATACACTTCAAACATGAGGAAATTCATAAATTTAGTGTAGTCCCTGTTCATTTCCTCGGTAAGCACATATCAGGAAGCTGTAAGTTCTCCTCATTGAATGATAGAAACATTTTCAGTAAATAGGATTGAAATCTGAAGCTCTTGGTCTTGTGGAAATCCATTAGCTGATAATTAATATTCTCAACCAAGAATTCATCAAATTTAAGGCATGAAGTTTGTATCAACTGACTGGACTTTTCATACTCAACTGGATAAGTACTCGAAGCAAACAATAGACTCATAAGGGGTTTAGTGACATACTTGTCTTTTTATAACCCTAAGAACTGACACATCAAGGTTATAATACACTGGGTTTCCTAGTTAAAAATATTGGCATCGACAAGAAATGGTTGGTTTTGTAATTGAACTTCAAGTTTGATACAAATTTTGAATAAATTCTGTTTCTTTTCCATTGTAGACTCCATAAAGAACTGAACTATGGAATCTTCATTGTATTCTTTAGATTTCAGGGTGAACTCAACAGGGACTGACATGGTGTTTCTAACAACCAAAGGACTATCCGGACAAAGGATTTTTGAACTAGTAGCATCCATTATTTTGTTTTAGACAATAACGAGTAAGAGGTAGATTTATTGGACGACAAAGCATCTGCTGAGTACTTTTACATGGATAAAACTATCATTTTGACAAATGGAAGTTGAAGTGTCCAGTTCACTGAGATGAGTTACATCTGCCCTGTTTGACATCTGCCAAGGTTATCGCCTCTTTTTCCCCGTCCTTCTTTGCCAGCTGCTCCAAGACTTGCAATTCTAGATTGTTTGGTCGAGTCCCAATGTTCCATTGATGTTTTCCACTATGTCTTCGTCGGATTCCTTGGCTTCAGAGAGCTCTTCCTGAGATTGCATTGCTCATGATTTAGTCCGGCCTAGCTATTCTCACCGTGGCAATTGAATAATGGAATGAAGGATTCATGCTTCCAAGGCTTCCATGCGTTCCTCCACTGAAGATCTTGGGGAGGAAAATGAAAGAAGGGATTCCATTGAATGAGATGGTTAACAGTCTTGTTCTCTTGAAGGATCCAGCAATTTCCTTGTTCTTCCGGTTTTGAGAATGCTTATTTACTTCGGCGTGAGGCTTAAAAATCACCTTGGGCTCTTGACTTGTCACTGGGTTCTGATCATTGGGACTCACAAATCATGGAATCCTCGAGCAATGTCAGATCATAAAGGACAGAGCCTTAAGAGGCCCAACCAATTGATTCTTTTGTGGCAGGTGGAATCTTGAATACCCGGCGAGGAGACTCACCTCTAGAATTAGGGGATATTGCATAGAGTTTTTGACCCATATTGAAAGCGTGCTCCTGCTCAGAAGCGTGCCTTTATTAGCTTCCAGATCAGCCTTACAGGTACAGTTTCGCAAAATATGAAAGAATCTTATTTTCTGAAACTTTGAATGCATAAGCTTGGCTTTCTTGAGAATGGTGGAAGCATCCATTACTACTCTTTCATAGGGAGAGTAATTAATGGCACACCAGTCAATGAATTTAGGACAGTTTAGGGTTTGTTCGGTAGTAAAGTAATGGAAATAAAACTGGTAGACATTATGTGTATATGTTCCATGATCTTTACGAAGCTTTAACTTCTGTTTGACAACATCAATAGGTTCGATAAGCAATATAGTATCAAATACTTCTGCATCTTTGTTTTCAAATAGTTCTTCAATTTTTTGGTTTTCTAAGTTAAGAGCTTCTATTTCCTCAACTTCAGCCATTTAAATACTTCCAATGGAGACAAAAGGCCTACCAGGTATGCTGACAAGTGGCCCAAGGATTATGTGTAAGTTGATTGCTTCCGCACAGTCCTTAGATTTCATTTTCCAATGCAGGAGAATAAACTAATGCCCTAATTCCATGTGCACAATACTTTTATATTATTTTTTTTATCTTCATATCAGTCTTGCACCTTTTGCATTGGAATTAGTTCTTAGCCATCCATACTGTATGATTCATTATGTGCCGTCGATCTTTCTCCCAACTTAAGTCCTTTGTTTCTTCCATTGCAACACTACCTTCCTTATCCTTCATGCAGATTGCAATTTCAGATTGAATTACATCCATTGATCTGAATGTAGATCCATTTAATCCGTTGAACTCCACCTGACTTACCAATTTCACAGATTTCCTCCCAAACTCAGAGTGAGTATGTTTCGGTTGCGAAATGATCTTGGACCATAGATCTTTAAAGGATCAAATATACACCGTTCATTCTTCAGGCCCTTTAATTTCATTTCGCAACTCATCTAATTTCCTTCTTCCTTACACCTTCATCTTGTTAAATTGCTGCCAACTGTAGATATGCATTTGCTTAAATCTTCACCCTTTATCTTATCTCCCCTTTACCTTCATTTAGCAACCTCCACAATTCTATTCTTTCTTGAACCTTCGAGTTGCGAAATAATCTTCAACCGTAGATATTAATCTTGCATGCATCTCAACTATCCAATGGTGTGTCCCATACCAAATTTTGCAACTTTGAAAAGTTCCTTCCTCTGTGCATCTTTTATCTGCGAAATAATTTCTGGTCGTAGATCGGGTTTGGAGTTTAATCTGAGCCGTCGGAAGATAAAGCTCCTACTCAATTTCACAATTTTCCAACATGACTTACCCCTTGGTAGTTCTCATTGCAAAATCATCCTAGATCGTGGATCAAGAACCTTCCCAAATATCCACCATTCAAGTTTGTTGGGCCTACCGGATTTCACAGTTCCGCAAATTTTATTCATTTTGCATGTTATACTTGTGAAACGAATGCCTGCCATAGATCTATTTCCACTAGAGATCATCGTTGTTGAAATATGTGAGTCCTACGAGATTTCACAGTTTTAGAAACTTAATTATCCCATGCAAGTTGTCATTGTGAAATGATCCTCCACCATGGATATTTATCAATGACTGATCCTCACTATATAAACATGTGGAGCCTATAAAATTTCACATATTTAGAAACTTAATTTGTTCGTGGATGTTGAGATTCTGAAATCCTCTCCTACCGTTGATCTCTAACATCATCTGATCCTAGCCGTTGAAACATAAAGGGCTTTCTCGATTTCGCAAAACCACCAAATTTATTTCTCCTCGCATGTTCCATTAGCGAAATCTCTGTCCATCGTAGATGTTCTTTGCTATACATCCATGCCCTCCATTTCTGTTTCCATATATCCCTGAGCGGACTTTCTTATTTAAGCACATTTGCAAGGTTATTACTTTAGGAATTTCAATTATTTTGCATTCCATACTTAAGAAAAACCTTTTAGAACACCTCAAGAACTTCATTAACATCCCTCTAGGTCATATGCTAATAAATTTTCAGACCTTACTTCTTCATTTCACTGGCCTAATCCCCTTCCAACCATTTAGCTCAAAATAGTTCTAACAACTGGCTCCAATTGGGGATGCTATCCTCTCTGTGAGGTAGCAAAGAACCCCGTATACCAGTGCCTTATCCATTGGCTATTTCCAATCTTTCCACGCCTCTAACTTATGTTTTTTGTTTTTATGTATGTATAAAAACAAAAATGAAGAATTAAAGAAACATGGCTACCCCTCTAGATCTTAGGGCCTTCTCTGCGGGCTTCAAATCCTTTAGCTCACCACCTGTACTGATTTTAAAGTAAAAAGATATATACAGGCTATAGTACAAAAATTACCTCCTTCCCTCAAGACAAGTAATGCTTTTGAAATCTTCCATTTACTAGGCCTCCCTTTAACTGAGACCCATCTTGATGCTGTAGAATGAATGAATTTTCTCCTCTGTATGCTGCAATGATATATGGACCTACCCACATGTGATCAAACTTACCATTCTTGTCTTCCTTAGGAGCATCCCACTTTAAAACCTAATCATTGATCTGGAACTGTTCTTCCTTAACCTTTCTATCAAAAGTGTTCTTCATCTTTTCCTGATGTATTTACACTTTATCATAAGCCTTATCCCTCATCTCATTTAGTTCAATGATTTGATTTATCCTTCTTTGCATGTGATTTAGTTCATCCCGCTGCTCCTGCAACAATTTCATGACTGGCACTCCCAAAGATGCTGGAAAAACAACTTCAACTCCATATACTAACTGGAATGGTGACATCCCTATTGCCCTTTTTGTGCCGATTCTGTCAGCCCACAAAGCATACTCCAGCTTTGTATTCCAAGCCCTTTTGTTTTCTTCTAACAACTTCTTAATTATTCTCACCAAACTCTTGTTAGAAGACTCTGCCAGTCCATTACCTTGTGGATAATAAGCGGTAGAATGGTTAATACTGATATGATATTTATGACATAAACTTATCATCTTCTTAGATTTAAAAGCATATGCATTATCTATCACAATCCTCCTACGACAACCAAACCTAGCCAAAACATTATTTTCAAGAAAATCCTTGATCACTACATTTGTAGCTCTCCCTGTAGGTATTGCTTCAATCCATTTGGTGAAGTAGTCCGCTGTCAAAATCCATCTATGCTGCCTTGAAGAATTTGGATTAATTTCTTCAATAAAGTCTAATCCCGTGACTGCTGAAAAGGTGCCTCTACTGAGATTGGATTAAGAGGAAGTGGAAGCAGTTTCCTCTTATCATTAAAAATATGGCATTGGTGACATTTAGTGGTCTCCTTATAAACATCAAAAAACATTGAGGGCCAGTAAAAACCAGCTCTCAAAATCTTATTTGCTGTCACCTTCCATGAGTGATGCCCTCCACAATCCCCTTTATGGAACTCCTTCATTATCTGTTGAGATTCATTTCTAAGTAGGCAATTTAGTAGGACACCACCAGGATCCTTCCAATACAGGTATTGATTTAAAATACAAAACTTGGCAGCTTTCAACTTCACAGATCTTGCTCTTGTTTTGCTTAACCCTGCAGGAGCTTGTAAATTTTTCAAAACATATACCATATTAGAGTACCATGGAGACATAGAAAAATAAGGCATTACCTGTACCCCTGTATCAAGCAGGTTTCAGTGACTAGATAAGAAATTAAGCTGTAAGGATTCACAATTAGAGTCTATCATCATTTTTTCAAGTCCTTGTCCTTTAATCAACTTGGTAGTATTGATTTCAATATCATACTCCAATAGTACAACAACCCATTTTTCTATTTTCCCTTCTGGATCTGGCTGTGTAAGAATACTCTTCACCACCTTACTTGGAACATAAGCAATAATATGTGAATGAAGAACATAGACTCCGAAGTCTTTCAAATATTTTACTAGAGCATATGCATGCTTTTTCCATGATATCATATTTCAATTCTCTATCTCTTAATACCTTACTAAAGAAAACTATGGGATGTTGAACATTATGATTGTTCTTTTGAATAAGACTCCAGGAATAGTATGTTCTGATGCATAAAAAATATCAGGAAATATTTATTGAAATCTGGACTTACCAGAACTGGAGCTTCGATAATGACTTGTTTAATATCCTTGAAAGACTTCTCGGAACCCACTGTTAACTTTATCTCATTCTCCTTCTTCAACATGTTGGTGATATTCCTCAGTATTTCAGTAAATCTAGGAATAAACCTCCTCAAAAAATTTACTTGGCCAATGAATGATTGAACTTCCTTCTTGCTCCCGGGCTCCTCAACCTTTAGAAATGAACTGACTCTTTTTGGATCTATTTTAATACCATCCTTTGAAATGATATGTCCTAGCAATTTTCCTTCTTCCAATGCAAAATTAGATTTCCTCGGATTTAATGATATGCCATATTTCCACCATTTCAGAATTTTTTTTTCTAGATGTTTGATCTGTTCCTTGTCAGACTTAGAATAAACAGTGATGTCATCCATATAAACAACCAGATATTTGTCTTTCTTCTATGCAAAAGCAATGTCCATAGCACATTGAAAAGTAGCCCTTGCATTCGTCAAACCAAAAGGCATTTTGGCATACATGAATGTACCCCATGCTATAGTAAATGCGGTATTTTCTTGGTCCTCAGGAAGCACTTTGATATGGTTGTAACCTGAGAAACCATCCATAGTAGAAATCCTCTAAGATCCCATTACTTTTTGTAGAATATGATCCATCTTTGGTAATGGTTAGTTGTCCTTCAAAGAAACTTTGTTAAGATTTCTGAAATCTACACAAAGTCTTATTTCACCATTTTTCTTCCTAACAGGTACTAAATTAGCTACCCATTTAGAAAACCTCAGAGTCACAATAATCTTAGCATTGAATAACTTTTTAATCTCTTTCTCTATCATAGGAAGCAACATTGGGTTTATCCTTCTCAGCTTTTGTTTGAAAGGCTTTTCACCAGGTTTTATTGGAATGGTATGTTGTATGATAGAGGTATCATACTCTTTGAGGTCCTCATAGCTCCAGGAAAACACATTAGTGTACTTCTTCATTAGATTAATATATTCTTCTTTTTCCTTAGCAGGCAAATTCTTAGACAGTTTTATAATCCATGGAGTTTCTTTAGTACCTATATTTTTGTCTTTGACAACATTATCAACAGGTTTAACTTTAGGATCTTTAGCAACATCATTCTGGTAAAAAAGATTCTCTAGAGGAATCATGCCTATGGGGATAACATTTCTCTTCAACTGAATTATGTCCTTTCCCCCAACATATTTTTCAACTTTTTTATTTTTAGCTTTTTCATCTTCATTATGTTCATCATCTCGGAAGTTCTCTAAATTTACATTTTCTGTGTCAATCTGGGTATTTACAAATTCATCAGACATTTCCAAAAATATTTTTATCTGCAGATCATCATAAAATGCTTGCCAATATTTGGAATTGTCTGGTATGGAGGGTATATTTATAACTTTAACTTTATATGTTTTGTGATAATGGATGGGAGCCTTGAATTTTCCAGCAGCCACAACCAAGGAATCAACCACTCCATTTTCTCTTCTGGGAATTACTCTGATTTTGTGTTCTGTAAAGTAATTACCAAACATATGCCATACCTCATTTTAGTAAGCCCTCATCCTAGGATGTTTTGTTTGATAACTTTCATTCACTTGGTTCACTACAAGTTCAGAATCCCCAAACGCCTTTATTCTTTTTTCTCCCATCTCCTTTAAAGCATTCAAACCAAGTAGCAGAGCCTTATACTCAACCATGTTATTAGTACATTAAAAAATCAACTTATAAGATAGAGATTTGAAATCTCTGATTGGAGAAATAATGAACACACCAACACGAACACCAATCTTATTTATGGACCCATCAAAATACATAGTCCATAAACCTTCTTCATTCTGCTTCTTCTCTAAAGATTCCTGCCTTTTTGCAAACTCTTTATCTTCTTTAAACTCTATTTGTACAAGAATTACATAATCGGTGTGAGGGCCATCATTAAAAAATATAGAAGATCCTAGATCAGTATCAACAACATAAATGTGATCGTTTTCAGGTTTATCTCTACTGCTGACCACATAATCTAATCTCTTCTCTCTATACAATCTTCTGTTCCCTCCAAATAAATGAATGGTGGCATATGTCATATCCATTTGTAAAGTTCCCTTCAATTTTGATGCCCAAGATCTTGATAACAATATGCCAAACTTGGGAGGAATATCAGCTACCACAACATCCATAACAAAACTTTTTGTTGGAAATTGTGTAAGGGTCACCACCATATCCTTTATTAATCCCAAACATCTTACTTTTCTGGAATCAAAAGAATACACGTCTTTGTAAGGCCTGGTAATCTCCAACCCCAGACTATCTACTACCACCTTTGGCATAAGATTATGAGATGCACCAGAATCTAACAAGGCACTGTGCAATATCATATCATGTACATTTAGACTTATATAAAAAGGAGGAACATCTTCATCATCTGTTTCTTCAATTTTGTGCCCAAGGAAAATAGTGGGATAATCTTCTGTCACTTCTAAAATATCTGGTTTATTTTCACCCTGATTCTTAACCAATTTTGTAATTGTTTCTCTGCATTCATTATTCCTTAAGATTTCATTAAAGGGAATAAAGAGCTTGATTTTTGACAATTCAGATTGCAAATTGAAGGATGAAATTGGTTTTTCAACGTCAATTGGTACTAACTGCTTGTTTTCTTTTGACTTTTGTTCTCTATTCTCAGAATTTTTATGCATAGTGGGATCTTTTTCTTGATTTTGTTTACTATAAGAAGGCTACTTTTGGTTTGGCCTTCCTTTATTTATTACTACATCTCGAATTCTCAATTTTAACTTCCTTTGAACATCATCAATGGCATTCTAATACCCTCTTAGATACTGCTTTGAATCTACCTCTGAAATAGTACTCTCATCATCCTGAGCAAACATATTATTCTCCTCTTTAGTGAGGTACATCTCAACATCAATATCATCAAAGTGATGAATTTGATTGTCCATTGGATCTTCTTCTTCCCCCCCATCATCAACCAAATTCTCTGGAAATGGTGGTCTGATTTGTTGATCTTCAAGGTTCCTTTGGTTTCTTGGTGAAGGAGGAGGTCTTCTAAAGTTGGGATTTCTTATCTGATTTCCAGGCTATTCTCTGTTAGGTGGTCTATTATATAGATCCAGTCTATCCATCAATATTTCCATAGTCTTCATCATCATCTCTAATTTGGCATCATTTGTAGAGGAAGGGGCAGATGTAGATCGTTGATTTTCTTGTCTTCTCCTATCTTCCTCTACTCTATTCTTTAGTTTCCTTGAATCCATTAAGTTTTCCTCCACTTCTAGAGAATCTTTAAACATAGCAAATAAACTAGCATACTTTATTTCCATTAACAACAATACAAAATCACTTTCAAAAGCATCTGCATAATGAAGTTTTGCAACACCTACCAAGGGTTTAATGTCAGCTGGAATATAATTATATACCCTCATGAATCTACTGGAAAAATCATGCACAGATTTGAGTTCCCTTTCTTTAAATTATTATATTGAGATAATATTTGTAAAGGGCTCTTTTTTTCCTCCCACCTATCCAAAAATAATGTTTGAAAGGCCTCAAAGGTGGGAATAGATCTTGCTGGTAAGTCCTTAAACCATCGTTTTGCTTCTCTAGACAAAATTTGAGCAAACAATCTCATCTTTGCATCATCATGATCAACTTCCTCTAGGTCAATGAAATCCTCAAACCTGTCCATATGTTGTCTTGGAGTAAAGTTTCCCTCTCCATCATATAAGGGAATTCTTTGTGATTAGTTTAAAGGGAGATCGTGCAAAACGACTGGAAAAGCCAAAGGTGCAAACCTGGCTGCCATTAGTCTTGGTGGTTTTGGTACAACAGGTGGAGTTTGCAATATAGGAGGGTTCCAAGGAGGATTGTGAATAGGGCTTGCAATATGAGGCTGATGAGTTTGAAAAAGAGGAATACTTTCTTCAAATTTTACAGGGTTTTGTAAAATTTGCCATAGGGAATCTAAAAGATATGACTCAAATCTGTTTGGATTTATCTCTATCTGTTTTAAGTCTGAATCAGATTTAGATCTTAACAAATATTTTCCAACATTTAATCCTAAATCCAAATCTTGGAAACTATAGAAATCTTCTTGAAATAAAGACCTTTCAATTTGAGAAGTACTAGCCTTATTTTTTCCAATCCTATGTCTAAACAAAATTTCTTTGAAATCTTGCTCAAAATGAATGTGGAGTCGCCAAGGAAAATGTACAACCTTCTTCAAATATATAAATCTCTGTTTTCCCACAGAAATCCTTTCTTTCTTGGAATCTTGGAGTCCTTTATCGTCTCTCCAAGGGCTGATTTGAACTCTTGTTCCCCGACAACGACGCCAATATGTTATCACTCAAAATGTACCTCAAGTTGTAAAAGGAAATCTAAAGGTAACCACGAAACCACTTTAGGGAAGAAAGTTGGATTCTTTCTCTCCAGAGAGGGATCTCTCAATGATTGTTCAACAAGGCTAGATATGTAAATAAAATAAAGAATCAGATTGTATTGTTGGTTGAAACATGGAAAGTAAACATTGGTTTATGAAGTCAAAATATATATTTATCAATCACAATGCTGTATGCATGGAAACTTCAACAAGGGCAAGATATCTATTTAGTTACAGTCAAGATGTTGATTGTCTGGTGATAAGGAAGAAAACAAGAACAATCTATCAATACAGAGCACCATAAGATGAATTCTGCATTAAATTTAGTTTAAAATATTTGTGGATATATGAATTAATAGTCAAAGCATATACATATGAATTTTGAACCATTAAACACTCATTTCAGATATGAAAGAATACATAATGAAAGGTTATAACAAGAAAACATTTACAATAAGAAAGGAAAGACCGACTTTAATCATAAACAACGCATGAATCTTTGAAGAAAGGCCAGCTTTGGCTCTATAATTGATTAAAATAAGTCTCAAAATACACAACTCATTTCTCATGGGTTCCAACCCTTTTTCCATAACATTCAGAGGTTCTTATACAATTGCTCCATGAGCTGAAATGAAACTAACTGCTAAAAATAGGCATAACTGCCTTTACATGTGTCATTAAACACTTATTAACTACTAACATATTCTAGAAAATAAACTAACGCCTAATAACTATTCTTCAGCATCAAATTCTCCATGATCTTCCATGTCTTCAAGCATGCAACGTGTATTTGGTCCTCCTGAATTTTTCTACTATTCTTCCATTAGTCTGCAGATGGCAATTCCAAAGTGGACATCTCCTTTGCTAACACGCACAAATCTATATGATCCCTGTATGAGTAATTTTGTAAATGTGCACATGCTTCTTTGAAAGAAAAAAATATTTCGACTCGTCTGCCAGCTTGTCAATAATCGTCTTGCCATATAACAATTGGTTCATATCAGCGGAATTTGTTGATCTAATCTGCATTGAATCAACTTTTCCTGGTATTATTTATTAGTCAGCATAGTGCCCTTTTCTTCCCAAAAAAATGGGAGTCCTTTCTTAAATAACATATCAAACATATCTCTAAAAATCTTTAATTGATGTACTATGATGTCAATTTTGGCCTGGACGGTATCCAAATGATGATACTTGTTTACTACCTTTCTGGCCCAGGTTATGATTGATATCCTATCCTTAACATTAGCATATTTCAAATCATCTTCTATCAACCCATTCAAAATGTTTATGGCATTGTTGGCATAATCAATTGGATTTTTATTTAGTTTCTCCTTGGCTGCTGTCATAATTTCTCTAGATGATTGAATCACAACCTCTTTATCTAACACATAGTTAAGGTAAGGTCTCAATTTGCTTGCCTCTGCAATGATGGAATCCCAAATGATATGCTTTGCCCCCTGCACCAATGATTGACTTGTTACTTGCTTCATTAATTTTTCATTCTTGGTTTGTAATTTTTGGCGTTTGGCTTTCCAATCCTAGCATTTGGATTCCCAAGTCTTTCTCTCTTATTCCCTTTGTAATGCCAAGTTTTCCAGGTTTTTATTTTGATTTTTCAATCCAGTCAACTGTAATTTTTTAAGGCTAACCTGTGACATATCCTGGACAATAGTTTGTTCACTGGACTCAGTTGAAGGAGGAATAATTCTGCATTCAAGCTCTTTCTCCTTATCTCGCAGTTCCTTCTCTTTTTGCTACAATTTCTTTTCCAACTCATCAAATTTTTCTTTGTGATTCTTTTCACTTTCTACTTCAAGAGCCATTTCTTGTTGCCATT
The DNA here is from genome assembly GCA_001517045.1 of Pseudotsuga menziesii. Taxonomy (NCBI): domain Eukaryota; kingdom Viridiplantae; phylum Streptophyta; class Pinopsida; order Pinales; family Pinaceae; genus Pseudotsuga; species Pseudotsuga menziesii. Next base: position 72,158 of record LPNX010194868.1, on the reverse strand, counting down.
TTTTCACTTTTTCTGCATACTTCAATAATTTGGCCTTATAATCTGTCAATTCTCCACTCAAACCTTCCTTTTTCTTCTCAAGTTCAACTAATTCAGATGCTTGTATTAACTGTGTAGAAGGTATCTTCAACTTCTTTTTCAATAGTTTAATGGCGTTCTCCTTTTCATTCAACAATTTTTGCATCCCTGCTCCTTTATGTGCTTGGCTCTCAGCAACCAACAAATCTGTCTGTAATTTCTTTATCTGCGCCTGGTGGGATCTATTCTCCACCTTCTTCTGTCTTAATTGATTCTCAATTTTACTTTTACTGGTCTGCAACTTTGACAATTTCAATGTATATTTTAACATATATGTAAACATAATATCCCCCGTTTGCTTGTGCAAATGTATCATGTCATGGTTTGGGATTTTTTCTAAATCCATTTTCATTTCAACAACCCTATTCTTGGTTGCTAAGGCCAAATTTAGAGTGTTATGGGAATAATCTATAACAGTAATAAGAGATACATCTTGATTAGAGACTTTCCTTGCCTCTGCATACAACTTTAAAGCTTCCTCTAAGGCTATGTCTTTAGTCTCCTTATACTTCTCCAACAATTCTGTCTTATTTTTAAAATGAGATGTAGAATCAACTAGTTTATCAACAAATGCATATTCCTTCACCTCAAAGGACGGACCTATCACTTTCATCTATTTTTTCTTCCCTTTGTATTCTGTTAGTTGGGAAAGTTTTCCTTCTTATTCAACTATTTGCTTCTTTGGAGTCCTAGCAGTATCCTCATCTTCTGTATCCATGGCATCTGAAAAATCCGTCTTGTTGGTCCTTTCAGAGCAACTAGCTAAAGTTGTCATTTTCTCAGCTACTGGGACCAAGCTAGAGGTGCTAGGCAATGGTGAAATGATTTCCCTCACATAAGAAGTTGAATCTTCCTGGATATCAATATCCTTTTGAGTCTCCTGGGGATAATATGAGGAAATTACAGCTTCTAGTAATATTGCAACGTCAAAATGCTCAAAAGGATTGCTTTTCAGAGCCTATCTTCTAATTGAGATGATATGATGGGGTCATAGTTAATAGAAGCTTCTGTAAAAAAACCCCATCTCTTTCATCAAACTCTCGATATTTAGGAGGGAAACTTTGTTTTTGATGATAAATGGGCCTACAGCCCATGGAAATTTGATCTCAGAGGGCTTCTTGAAATTTAAAAAGTGTTCAGTCTCCACTATCAATCTTTGTCTAATCACTTCCATAGAAAACACTCTAGGAGTAAATAATGTAGGAAATAAATAAGGTTGATGAACAAAACCATAAAACCTAATCATTGTTCCTTGTTCAAAAACAAACCAATCACCAATCCTTTTCTCTGGAGAAAACTGCAATATATATTTCATTTCTAGCAATACCATAGGCAACTTATTTTGAAAAATGGCATTGTACACTTCAGCCATGAGGAAATTCATGAATTTAGTGTAGTCCCTGTTCATTTCCTCAGTAAGCACCGTCTCAGGAAGTTGTAAGTTCTCCTCATTGAATGTTAGAAACATTTTTAGTAAATAGGATTGAAATGTGAATCTCCCGGTCTTGTGGAAATCCATTAGCTGAGAATGAATATTCTCAGACAAGAATTCATCTAGTTTAAGGCATGAAGTTCGTATCAACTGACTGGAATCTTCAGACTCAACTGGACAATTACTCAAAGCAAACAATAGACTCATAAGGGGTTCAGTGACATACTTGTCTATGTCTAACCCTAAAAAATAACTCATCAAGGTTATAATACATTGGGTTTCCTCGTTAAATATATTGGCATCGACAAGAGACAGTTGGTTTTGTAATTGAACTTCAGGTTTGATACAACTTTTGAAGAAATTATGTTTCTTTTCCATTGTAGGCTCCCTAAAAAACTTAACTATGGACTCTTCATTGTATTCTCTAGACTTCAGGGTGAACTCAACAGGGACTGATAGGGTGTTTCTAACAACCAAAGGACTGTCTGGACAAAGGATTTTTGAACTAGTAGTATCCATTATTACTCTTTCAGAGGGAGAGTAATTAATGGAACACCAATCAATGAATTCAGGGTAGTTTAGGGTTTGGTCGGTAGTAAAATAATGGAAATAATATTAGTAGACATTATGTGTATATGTTCCTTGATCTTTAAGAATGTTTAACTTCTGTTTGACAACATCGATAGGTCTGTTAAGCAATATAGTATCAAATACTTATGCATCTTTTTCTTCAAACAGTTCTTCAATTTTTTGGTATTCTAAGACCATATCTTCTACTTCCTCAACTTGAGCCATTTAAATATTTCCAATGGAGACAAAATGCCTACCTGGTATGTTGACAAGTGACCCACGGATTCTGTGTAAGTTGGTTGCTTCCCTAGAGTCCTTAGCTTTCGTTTTCCAATGTAGGAGAATAAACTAATGCCCTAATTCCATGTGCACAGTAATTTTATATTATATTTTATCTTCATATCAGTCTTGCACCTTTTGCAGTGGAATTAGTTCTTAGCCATCCATACTGTATGATTCATTCTGTGCCATCGATATTTCTCCTAGCTTAAGTACTCTGTTTCGTCCATTGCAATGCTACCTCCCTTATCCTTCATACAAATCACAATTTCAAATTGAATTAGATCCATTGATCTGAATTCAAATCCATTTAAGTCGTTGAAATGCACCTGACTTACCAATTTCATAGATTTCCTCCCAAACTCAGAGTGAGCATGTTCCAGTTGTGAAATGATCTTGGACCATAGATCTTTAAAGGATCAAATCTGCACTGTTCATTCTTCATGCCCTTTAATTTCATTTCGCAATTCCGCTAATTTCCTTCTTCCTTGCACCTTCATCTTGCAAAATTGCTGCCAACCATAGATCTGCATTTGCTTAAATCTTCACCCTTTATCTTATCTCCCCTTTACCTTCGGTTCGCAACCTCCACAATTATATTCTTTCTTGCACCTTCGAGTTGTAAAATAATATTCAACTGTAGATCTTAATATTGCATGCATCTCAACCATCCAATGGTGTGGCCCCTAGCAAATTCACAAATTTTATAAGTTCCATCGTCCGTGCATCTTCAATATGCAAAATAATTTCTGGTCATAGATCGGGATTGGAGTTTAATCTGAGTCGCTGGAGGATAAATCTCCTACCCAATTTCACAATTTTCTAACATGAGTTACCCCTTGCTAGTTCTCATTGCGAAATCATTCTGGACCGTGGATCAAGAACCTGCCCAAATCTCCACCATTCAAGTTTTCTAGGCCTATCGAATTTCACAGATCCAAATTTTTTAGTCATTCTTGCATGTTATACTTGCGAAATGAATGTCCACCGTAGATCTATTTCTGCTAGAGATCATTTCCATTGAAATATGCGAGTCCTATAGGATTTCGTAGATTTAGAAACTTAATTATCTCGTGCAAATTGTCATTGGGAAATGATCCTCAACCGTGGATCTTTATCAACGATTGATACTCATTGTGGTCATAGATCGGGATTGGAGTTTAATCTGAGCCACTGGAGGATAAATCTCCTACCCAATTTTACAATTTTCTAACATGAGTTACCCCTTGCTAGTTCTCATTGCGAAATCATTCTGGACCGTGGATCAAGAACCTGCCCAAATCTCCACCATTCAATTTTGCTAGGCCTATCGAATTTCACAGATCCAAATTTTTTAGTCATTCTTGCATGTTATACTTGCGAAATGAATGTCCACTGTAGATCTATTTCCGCTAGAGATCATTTCCGTTGAAATATGCGAGTCCTATAGGATTTCGCAGATTTAGAAACTTAATTATCCCGTGCAAATTGTCATTGGGAAATGATCCTCCACCGTGGATCTTTATCAACGATTGATAGTCACTGTGAGAACATGTGGAGGCTACATGATTTCACAGATTTAGGAACTTAATTTTTTTTCACATGTTGAGATTGCGAAATCCACTTATCTCGTTGATCTCTAGTCGTTGAAACATAAAGGGATTACCCGATTTCACAAATCCACCAAATTTATTTCTCATCACATGTTCCATCAATGAAATCTTTGTCCATCGTATATCTTCTTTGTTGTACATCCAAGCCCTCCATTTCTGTTACTATATAACCCTGAGCAGACTTTCTTATTCAGGCACATTTGCAAGTTTAATACTTTAGTATTTTCAATTAGTTTGCATTCCATACTTAATAAAAACCCTTCAGAACACCTCAAGAACTTCATTAACACCCCTCTAGGTCATATGCTAAGAAATTTTTAGACCTTACTTCTTCATTTCACTGGCCTAACCCCCTTCCAACCATTTAGCCCAAAATAGTGCTAACACCTGGTACACAAAAATTGGGGACACAAGTCCCAATTTCACAGATTGCCATCTTTCCATTAAAGTTCATGGTAAGCACGATTACCAGAGTTGCAGGTTCATTCCTGTTGCATTTAGCAACACAGACTCATATGCGGGTGGTGGTAGAGTGAATGCGGGGTTTCTTATTTGACTGGTGCTTAGGATCCCTCCCAATAACGAAGAAACAATTGTCCGACTGCAAGAGGGGTCGAAGAAAAAAATTTGGATATGATATTATACTGGTTGCATTTTTCTTCAAGAGGGTTTCTTCCCTCAGTCTCGCGGTGACTTTACTTCCTTGTCCACCATGTGAGCCTCGACTTTCGCGGTGGGGAGATATTTTCCTATGACAGGATGGCGGTGGTGCGATCCAGAATGACTACGACGATGAATTCTACTTATGGTGGAGTAGACAGGTTCCCGCTTAGGAGAAATTCCCCTATGTTGGATTAGATTTCCGTGGAGATTTAGAACTCATCCTCGCTCCTAGAGGAGCATGGGGGGAATATGTATTTCTTTTTATCTTTTCATTATTTAATTTTTATGAGTTTTTATTCATAAATTTATATATACATATGTATGCAAGTTTGACCTTCTTTATGTATATATGCATATGTTGGACCATTCTGCCATGATGGGCATCCTAGAATTTTTGTGCAGCCCATGCAGAGTGGTGGGGATGATGGTATGCTACGTGTTGTGGAGGGAAACTTAACCAGGCTCACCCAGGATGTCCCTATGCTAAGGATGGAGCGAATACCGATGGCCATGCAAGAGTATGTGTTCGGGGTTCCCTTGACCTGGTTACACCTTCTTAGAAGGGTGACTAGGGTAGTACTATGTTTTAGGGATGCTGTTGAGGCAGCCACATCCAAGGAGGTTGAGAAGAGAATTAGTCCTATACTTGGGCATATTATAGACTATAATCCCATTTTTTGTATATTGATACACTTATGACAGGATATTTGGATCAGAATCGCTATATCTATGGACATATTTTTTACACACACACACACACACACATATACTTCTGGTTATGTACACGTGCCTCAAATGTGTCTGTTATACCTTATTTTACAATGTGTTTTTTAAGTGCCAATGGAGTATGTAATTCACGTATGCATCTATAATTCTATTTTCATTTCTTGAAATATGAATGTATGAGATGTATTCAAAATTTATTTCAAGTAATTTAACACGTAAAAATTGACGTAGAAAGTTAGGGTTTCACACCTGATAATCACCATTAAGTTGGGAGACCATGAGTTGTGAGTCAAGTATGACCTCCAGACGGGTAATTCCACATGATGTAGCATCCCATAACAACTCAATGATTGCACTATATTCAACCATGTTATTAGTCACAGGATCTAAGCAGGTGCCACCGGAGCCAACCGATTGTCCTGAGTGTGTACAGATAACCTAGGCATTTGAAGCCAGATTACAAGTGTGGCGGATGGTGCCATCAGTGAAACCTACAAACCACTTGGATGACATCTGAAACAACCAATAGACTGTATAAGAAACACTAACCAACTAATGACCTATTGTACATAAAATACATACAATAATGATACAAGAACAAGTATCACGCCTAAGCATAATACTTCTTTAGTTAGAGCCCATTATTGGGCTCAGGAAACTTGTTTCCATTATAATCGGTTAATTAATAAGCTCCCTTTTTCAAAAATTTCGACACAATGTAGGGGCCTAACCACATTGAATTGAATTTACCTGCCCCATGGGGTTCCTTGTCTTGATCCTAGAGAAAAACAAGTTCTCCCTCGGAGAAAACTCTTGGTTTAATGACTTTATCGTATTGGTTTTTGACCCAGTTCTTATGAGCCTCGTTTGCAGTCAACACATCTCTGCGTTGTTCATCCAGGTTCTTGAGGTGAAGCAAACATTCTTCCAGATACGTAGTGTTGGGAAGCACATGAATAACAATCTTAAGGGATGGAATCTTGCACTCAACCGATGTGACTGCTTCCACCCCATGAACAAGCTGGAACGATGAGAAACCAGTAGCAGTATTAACATTAATCCGGTATGCCCAAAGTACAGGGTACAACATGATATACCAATTTGACCTGCTCATGTTGATAATGCACTTTAGAATGGATTTCAAGGTTTTATTAGCCTCCTCTACTTGTCCATTCGCTTGAGGGTAAAAGGAATATGAATGGTCTTTCCTAACCCTAACATAGTGGTCAACTCAGTGATCATGATGATCTGATAATGACTACCATGGTTAGTGTCAATATGCTTTGGTATACCGAACCGAGCAATGATTTGGTTGAAAACAAAGTAAGCTGTTGTTTCTCCATTGGCTTTAAAGGTAGGCATTGCCTCTGTCCACTTCGTAAAGTAGTCTACAATGACAATGATGTATTTGTGCCCCCAATAGAAACTGGGTTACACGTCATGTAATCTACCCCCCACTTGGTGAAGGGCCCTACTGTGACGACATGAAACAAAGGAGCGGGATGTGACCGCATGTTTCTGGTATAGAGATGACAAGGATGACAACACTTTACAGCTTCCAAACAATATTTGAAGATAGTGGGCCAGAAATAACCGACACGTAGAATTTTCTGGGCCGTTGCTAACCTGGATAAATGACCCCCACATGCCCCGCTATGGGAATCATTCAGGACATGCGTTTCCTCCTCGAGGGTGAGGCACCGATGCAAGATCGAATCTACCCCTTGTCAATACAATGTATCACTGATGATAAGGTAGTTTTTAGCATTAACCCGCAACTTACGTCGATCTTCCCACGAGGACACATGATACTTAAGAGTATGGAGATATACTAGGATATCTCCGTACCAGGGATCAAACGTTGAAATAAAAAAGATATAATCATATGGGAATGAGTCTTCTGGCACCACTATAGTCTCTTCCATAGGGAATTCCAAGATCAATTCTGTGAATACTAAGGATTTTTTGGACTTAGTAGATTGAAAATCCAGGTTAAATACTTGTACAATGACTCTCCATTTATTGAATCCCCCCCCGATTATATGTTGAGATAAAACATACTAGAACGTATTGAGATCTGCAACCACTGTGGTTGTCCTTAGAAAGATATAGTGTCGTAGCCTCTGAAGAGCATAGACCGCTGCCAATACCGACTTTTGGACGTGCGGGTACCTAATTTCAAGACCTTCTAATGCTCGACTAAGGTAGTAGACAACATTCTCTTGGATCTTGTTGTCCTACTAAAATAGTACTACTCCTATGGTCGACTTAGACGCAACCAGATACAATATAAAATCTTTAGTGTAATCCGATGGGTTTAACAAAGGAACCGATAATAAAGCCTTTTTTAATGCCTCGAAAACAAGTTGTGTGGTTTCATCCCATAGAAATGGGGTGTCTTATTTCAACAAGTGCATGAAACCCTTTATAATCTTGGCATAGTTGACTATGAAACATCGAAGAAAATTGGATTTCCCCTGCAGACTTTGTAGTTTCCTGATAGAACGAGGAGGAGGTAGATTTATAATGGCCTCGACTTTCAATGGATCCACCTGTATTCCTTTGTTTGACACAATGAACCCTAGTAACCTCCCTGACTCGATGGAAAAAACACACTTATGGGGATTTGAGCATATTTTATAGTGCCTACATCGTTCAAAGATCATACAAAGATGATCTGGATGGTCCTTCCTCTTGCAAGAATGGGCAGGAAGATCATCCAAGTATGGTTCAACAATATTCTTAATATCGTGGCATTTTTGAAACCGAAGGGAATTTTCTTATACGTGAAGGTTCCCCAATGACAAATGAAGGCCATTTTATGTTGGTCTTTCAGCTTAATTTGTATTTGATTATACCCCGAAAAACCATCCATGAAAGAGAATACCTCACTACCCGCACAAGCATCAATAATATGGTCGATGAAGGGCGTGGGGTAGTTGTCCTTGGGACACTCTTTATTTAAGTCATGAAAGTCAGTGCACACACATATACTCCCTTGTTTTTTTATCAATGGGAACATGATTGGATACCCATTCCATTAGAGCAATTGGGTAGATGAACCCAGCTTTCAACAGTTTCTCCACTTCAGCCTTGACGACTGCCACTTTCCACGAATTTACTGGTCTAAGTTTTTGTCGAACAGGTTTCACGTCAGGATATGTATGGATTTCATGTTCAACTATAGATGGATCAATTCCTGGCATCTCCTCATATGACCAGGAAAAGACGTCGCAAAATTCCTTAAATAAGGAAGTGTAAATGATAATCTTCTCCGGAGATTAGTTTGCACCAATATGAACATTTTCAACGACGTTAGGATTTGCAAAGATGTTGATTGGAATGGTAGCAGAGATTTTTTCCATATTCCCTCAACAAACACTCCCTCCTTGGGTAAATGATTAATTGGCAGATCAACACCATCTACGAGTATCACATGGAACTCCTGATTCTCAATTTTGTTTAACTCTAGAAGAAAGAAGGACTTATGGTAAAGGTCTTCACAAGTATTTTCTCGTCCAATCATAGCTTCCAGAATGGATTCATTCGAAGGAAAAATGATATCCAAGCAATCATATGAATACATAGAGTTCTTCGCCCAGGCGGGAAGATAAGTTTCATCTGACTCCTTTGACACTATAGAAGGAGTTCTGATGGAATTGACAATGTCATTAAACACAACTTGATGATATACTTCCACTGCAAATAAAGGCACTTGAGGCTCATGATGGGAAGGAAGGACCCAGGGGTTAGTTCTATCTACAACCGTCGTGATAGACTTCCCTACACTTATTGAACCTAAGTAGTTAATAGGGGCTATTATATTGAATGTTCCCATCAAATATGCATACATTCCAACACCCAAGCTCTCGTTAGCCGGTTTTGATAGATATATCAATGGTACCGTGGACTCATTAGTTTCCAAATGACCTTTTCGAGTAAAACTGAGCTGGTCAACTGTAACCAACTTCCCTTCGTGTGGAAACACTACAACTCGGAAAACAACCGAGGGGACAACACACGTGGCATAATTACAGCTTCTCCCCACAAGCATATTATATTCCAATGGTGCATCGATCACTTCAACCTCAATAGACACTGCTTTCTCTGCCAAATTTATTTCGAAAGCTAGTAGGATACCTTGCAGATGGAAAGACCTACCGCTGAAAGCAATAAGTAGAGTGTTCGATGGAACCAACTCTGGGGATCCCAAGTATTTCCAACAAGACATCGACATGACACAAATGGAAGCACCTTCATCAACCACTATTCGTCCAATGGTTTTACGTCCATGGACAACAACAATTGACAAAGCCACATGGTATGGCAAGCATATTTTAACATCGAAAAGATTAAATTTCGCCAGCAGGTTCGTTGAATCCATGCTACCTATGTCTGCTTAGAGTGCATCCCTTATAGAAGGACAACTTTGTAACACCTCCAATGCCGACATCACACAAGGAGTCTGAGCTAAGTATTCAACTACAAAATAATTGGAAGAAACCCTAACATTAGGGTTGTGAAATGTTTTCTTGAAGACACCTTTCGGTATCTTGGGCATTGGTTCGACTTGTTTATCAATAGTGAGAGGGGTTGAATTTTCAGCAATAGAGTGTTGGATCATACCATATTGATATAATCACGATCAATAGGAGCTATAGCATGTAACCTCCCTGACCCTCCGACCGACGAAGAGGACGCTACGATACATCAAATCATCCGGGCATCTAACCGCATGAACATGAACATACATACAAACAATGCTGAAGCATGATATTAAAAAAAATAAAACATATTACTGAGCATAATTATTCATATACACAACAGAAGAAAAATGTATCAATCAACACTCATGCATATACAAATCAACATTTAACATGTATATCATTACTCATCAATGGTAAATATAATTGCAGGCACAAGTAAGGCAAGAGTACTTATCTTATAGAGAACTTGTTCCACAACCAGCTATGTCGCTGCAACGTTCCACCCAACCATAGGCCCGCGTGCTCCTTAATCTCTCAGCAACCCTGCCACCCCCGAGCCAGGCATGATTCCCCAAGGAATAAGGAACTAACAGGCTTACACATAGCCAAGGATAACAACACCACAAGGGTACACAGTTCAACCAAGCCAACACATTTGGGTTTATCGGGCGAACACCGGATCAACCAAGCCAACAAAGTTGGGTTTATCAGGCCATTCAGGAGTTAGGAAAGGCTAAATTCTAAGCTGGTGAGCTCATTGAATAGCTATAGACACCAACACCAGAACCATCCTAGCTTCTAGAACACCCACACACACCCAACACAAGGAAATCAGTCCCTTCTCTGCAACACAATCCCTCAGACCCTGATCTCCCTTCTAGTGCTATTCAGGGGTTGTGGAGAAGAAAGCCAGCTCAGTAGCTTTGTCTGTGTGGTTCTCAACCCACCAGTTTTATCAAGCACCTCAGGCCCTCATTCACCACTCCAATGCAGTCAGAGGAAAAAACCACTGCATGCAAGCAGCCAACATCTATTCAAGCTTTTACAGGGGAAAAACACAGTCAATCAGACGTGGACAATAGCAGCCCGCAACAACTATGAAACCACAGTTGTCGATCCTCAAGGCAATCGATTCTCAATCTGTGCGTGAGGGGAAAAAGACACAGCCAAAAGAAAAATGTGGAAGAGACCACCGCCCACATAGCGTAGGGACTCACATCACCCAATTGATTCTCAATACACTCGCTGTAGAATTTGCATAGACCAGAAAAGGGCGAAGGAACAGACTACAACTCTATATGGGAAAGACAAAACACCACCCCACCGAACTATTGATGCCATTACAGCCTCGAACCAACGGTGGACATAACAGAACAATACGCAGTCTGAAATTGATGGGAAAAGATACAGAACTCTGCGTGAACAGAGGAAGAACGTTTCTCCAATTAGTAAGCGGTGTGTGAAGAAATGGCGAACCCTCCACCAAGAAAATGTGGATTCCTTTAACTCCGTCGCGTGAAGAAACTGAACAGATTCACGAGCTGGTTAGTGGGCAGACCATCCGCACGTCGTGGAGAGTGAGAGAAGGCGTGGGCGTGGTAGTGGTCTTTCTGCCAGCAAATCGCTGCCCCAACTAACAATGGAATAAATAAGGGTGGTGGTTTAAGGAGACAAAAAGAAAGTGGGACACATGGATTCTCCCCCATGACTCAATGTTCAACATTCCCCTTCCCTATCCTTTGGAATCATGCCCCTTCTCAATTTAGTTGTAGTGAACATAGCTGGTTGGGTTATTTAATTAAAATGCGTGTTTACATGATGCCACAATTTAATATATACCGTATGTCCCGATATATCATCGGTGACAATTCCAAATCTGAAACACAACATAACCAAATTGATGGTGGGGCCTTGGCCTTTAGCTCCGCACCTTGATTATTTACAATATAAGTATCATGTATATTAAATACAAGCAGGGTTAAAACTGGGGTATTACATTCCCCTCCCCCTTCAATAGCACCCTCCTCAGTGCTTTACAAAATTTGAACAAAATGCTACACTGGTACCATCTCAGTGTTCCGCAGGTTTGAACAAAAATGGATGTGCTAATTCGATGGCATCCTCCAGCTCCCACGTAGCCTCTTAAGGTCCATAATGCTCCCAAAAGCACCTTTACCTGGCCTATGGCTCGGTTCCGGAGCATTGTGACCTTCTTGTGGAGGATGCGCGTTGGCTCGATTCGGAACTCTCCCTCAGGTTCCACCTGAATCACATCCCAATTTATCACATGGTTAGGATCATGTACATATTTCTTAAGCAAAGAAACATGAAAAACATTATGATCTCTAGTACTAGTAGGCAATGCAAGTCTATATGCAACAGGCCCTATTCTTTCAAGCACTTCAAATGACCCACAATATCTAGGTGACAGCTTGGCACAACTTCCAAGATTCAAGGAAATTTTCTTTGCTTTCACTATGAGGTAAACATGATCCCCAACACTAAACTCTCTGTTCACCCGATGCTCATCTGTATAGCTTTTCTGTCTGTCCTGTGCTGCTTTCAGATTCTGTCTGATCTTTACAACCTCTTGCTCCATTTCCTTGAGCAATTTTGGTCCAAGCACAACTCTGTTCACTGGGTTATCCCTAGTCACTGGTGTCCTACACCTTCTTCCATACAAAGCTTCATACGGACTCATCCCCAGGGATGCAAGCTGTCCATTGTTGTAAGCAAACTCTACCAAGTGTAAGTAATCTTCCCACTTGGTTGGTTTGTCCATCACATACATGCGAAGCATATCTTCAAGCACCTGATTAACTCTTTCTGTATTCCCATCTGTCTGAGGATGGTATGTAGTGCTGAAGTTTAACTTTGTACCCAAATCTGCAAACAATCCTTTCCAAAAATTGGAAGTGAACTTGACATCTCTGTCAGAAACTATTGCCTTCGGCAATCCATGCAATTTGAAGATCTCATTCATGAATATCTTTGCAATATCATCCATCTTATGCGTAGACTTTATCGGTATAAAATGTGCTGCTCTTGTCAACTTGTCTACCACAACCATGATGGAATCATGTTGTCTCCAAGCCATCGAAAATGCTGTAATAAAATCCATGGAAATAACTTCCCATTTCCTTTCCGAAACTGGCAAAGGCTGCAACAAACCTGCTGGATGTTGATGCTCAACCTTTACCTATTGACATTTCATGCACCTTGAAATGTATTTAGCCATGTCCCTTTTCATTCATGGCCAAAAGAACTGCTTTCTAGCTGTAGCAATTATCTTCTCATATCCTGGGTGACCAGAATATGGAGCTTGATGGATTTCATCCATAACAACTCTCCTCAAATATTCTACATTCGGAATATAAATTTTGCCTTTATAAGTGAGAAGCCCATCTTCTTCCAATTTATATCCCTCATACTTCTTCTCAATACTTTGCTGCTGCAAGTTGTCTTTTACCTGCTCATACAATTCATCTCCGGCAACGTGATTAACAATCTGCTGCCTCAAATCTGATTGGAAAATACTAAGAGATGCCACATGCATTTCCTGTACCTTCCTGCTGAGTGCATCAACTACCTTATTCTCTTTTCCTTTTATGTGCTTGATTTCAAAATCAAACTCACATAAAAATTCCATCCATCTCGCTTGCCTAGCATTCAGAGTAGGCTGATCAAACAAATACTTTTGTCCACAGTGATCTGTTCTAAGTTCAAATCTTCTACCCATCAAGTAATGTCTCCATATCTTGAGAGCATGTACTATGGCTGCAAGCTCTAAATCATGAGTGGCATAGTTCTTCTCATGCTCCTTCAGCTTTCTTGACTCATAACATATCATGTGGTTGTCCTGCATAAGGACTCCTCCAAGCCCTGTCCGCATACATTGGTACACACCACAAAATATTTCTCTGGATCTGCAACCTTCAATACTGATGCACTGGTGAGAAGATTCTTCAACCGCTGGAAGCTTTCTTCACACTTCGATGTCCATTCGAACTTTGTCCCCTTCTTCTGCAAAGAAGTGATGGCATGTGCAACCTTGGAAAATCCTTCAATGAATCTTCGGTAGTATCTTGCAAGTCCCATAAAAGATCTTACATCCGTCACATTTCTTGGAGTAGGCGAGTTCATAATGGCTTCAATCTTTTCAGGGTCCACAAATATACCCTGTTCTGAGATAATGTGACCCAAGTACTGAATTCTATCCCTGTAGAAGTCACACTTGCTCAGTTTTTCATACAACTGATGTTCCTTGAGCACTTGCAATGTCAGTCTCAAATGCTCTTCATGCTCCTCCTCATTCCTGGAATAAACAATAATTTCATCAAGGAAAACAAGAACAAACTTGTCCAAATACTTACTGAAGACACTGTTCATAAGGAACATAAATGTAGCAGGTGCATTTGTGAGACCAAATGGTACCACTACAAACTCATAATGTCCATACCTTGTTCTGAAGGCTGTCTTATGAATGTCTTCATCCTTGATCCTCACCTGATGGTAACCAGACCTCAAGTCAATCTTGGAAAACACCTTTGCTCCTCTCGTCAATCCTAGGCAAAGGATATTTATTCTTCATAGTAACCTTTTTCAACTGTCTGTAATCAATACATAACCTGAGTGTACCATCTTTCTTCTTCACAAACAGAACCGGTGCTCCCCAAGGAGACATACTCGATCATATATACTTCTTTTCCAACAACTCTTGCAGTTGTATCTTCAACTCTATCATCTCCAGTGTACTCATCCTGTAGGGTGTCTTGGACACTGGTGCTACTCCTGGCACAAGTTCAATGGTGAAATCAATGTCCCGTTTTGGAGGAAGTCCTGGAATGTCATCAGGAAACACATCCCTGAATTCCTGTAACGCCTAATAGTCCTCCAACCTAGGAGTTTCATCTCCTGTGGGTTCCAGAATATGAGCTGCATACAACTGGAAACCTTTCCTGTAGAACTTCTTCAACTACATTGCTGAAACCTGTCTTACTAAAATTACCTTCGGAATATCCTTCACAACTACTAGGTTTCCTGCTTCATTTGTGCATTCAAAAGTCTTGTTATAATAGTCAAGCTTCACTCTGTGAGCTTCTAACCAATCCATTCCAACGAGAATATCATAGGAACCAAGCGGTAGAACATTCAGATCTACACATGTGATCAATCCATTCATAACCAATGGACACTTCTCTACCAATGCACTGACTTTTCTCTTAGTCCCAGTGGCTAGTTAGACTAACCAATATTTTCCATGCTTTACCTTCTTAAAAGCACAAATCTCCACTACTCTAGGAGTAATGTAACTGTGAGTAGAACCAGGGTCAATCAAAATAGAAACAGATTGTTCAACAATCTTACATGTAACTTCAACTACAGTTGACTGATGATCTGCCTGGTGGTCCTCCAGTGCTGCATGAATTCTAGGGACTGCCCTTGCCACTTGACCCAATGTTTCTACTCCTTGAATGTTATAGGCTGGCCTTTCACTTTCATTCTCAAGTGAACAATATCTGCGCAAGTGAGGTCCTTCACATTTCCAACATTTGAGTGGACCTTTATTCTGATGTGGCTCTTTAGGATTTCCACCTGTCACTCCAACTGGATTACTCGCAGCTTGGGATGGCTGCTTTTGTTGATTCCTGAATCTAGAAGGTTTTAAACCTTTCCTTCTCTGGTCAAAATTCTCATTCTTCTTGTCCTTGCATGCCTTATGGTAATCATGTTTACCTTTGCTTTGCTCATAGCAATACTTAGCCTTTCTTATTGCTTCTTCAAGAGTTCTTGGTTCATAAAACTCAATTCTATCTTTGTAGGCTTGAGGCAATCCACTCAGAAACCGTTGGACCTTCACTTTTTCATCTCTGATGTACCGGACATACCTCAACAATTCCAAGAACTTATTTGCATATTCATCCATGGTCTGCTGTCCCAATCTCAGCTCATGGAACTCCTTGATCTTGTCATCATAATACCTGTCAGAAAGGTATTTTTGCCTGAAATACTTCTTGAACTGTTTCCACTTCAGTTTCCTTTCACTGATTCTCTTTACTTGCTTGAAGTGTTCCCACCAAATGGATGCTCGTCCATTCAGATTTAATATGGCAACTCTTGCCTTCATGTTTCCTGAATAATCCTGTACTTGGAAGTACTTCTTTATCCCAAGAAGCCAAGCTTCAGCTTCTTTTCCCGTCTTTATCTCACCATCAAATGTAGGGGGTTTAGATTTCCTAAATTCATCTCGAGAGCGATCCCTCTGGTGCCTTATTCTTTTCCTTTTATGAGAAGATGAGCTTGTATCTCCACTGGATTCTTCAGAGTCAGATGATCCATTGGAAGTCCTTCTTCTTCTCTTGGTGCTTCTCTTACTGCCTTCTCGCCCAGAGTCTATATTTTTCTGCAAGTCTGTCAAACTCTGCAATATGAAAACATTCAACTGATGCTGTTCTTCCTAGGATTTAACCAAGCTTCTCATCGTGGCTGCAACTTCGGACGGTGTCCCCTGGAATCTCCTTCCATTAGACTCTATGTCATCATTTCTATTTCAGACATTTTTTCCCATGGCATCTTCTGCTCACTCGTAAGAATCCCGGGCAT
This sequence comes from Pseudotsuga menziesii, assembly GCA_001517045.1. Taxonomy (NCBI): domain Eukaryota; kingdom Viridiplantae; phylum Streptophyta; class Pinopsida; order Pinales; family Pinaceae; genus Pseudotsuga; species Pseudotsuga menziesii. The sequence goes on along the minus strand of LPNX010194868.1, from coordinate 55,728 downwards.
CATACCCATCATGGGTTCTCATGACTGAACCACCTCTTGCTGTACCACACTGTTCTTTCCAGAGTACTGCTCTTGGAAGTTATCTATAGTTCTGCAAATGTGTTAGTGGAAAACTCTTAGATGCGTAATATTAATATAAATCAAAATTACTTACCTTCTTCTTCTGGAAATTTATAAAACAACAATTATGATAAAACATGGAATTTTCTCTATTTCATGTTCATCTCTGTGACCACGGACAGTATGCTGAAATCTGCTGAAAAACTTCTAGAAGACAGTTGAAAACTGTTTGCAAAATCACTGAGAAATTCCTTCGAAAAACCTAAATCTTCTTAGGCCCAATTAGACCTCCTCCCAACTAGCTTTCCAACACTGCGGTGGTCAAAATGCCTATCTCATCGGCGGACTGTTGCTTCTTTCTTTTCGACGTTTCGACGGGAAAAATGACTAAACCCCTGATCTGCATCGGCGAGAAAACTAACTGTTGATCGGGTGAATAGTTCCTTGAGCAGCCGCAACAATGGAAAGTAATCTTACTACAATTTCCACAGGCAACCGACTAGGCTTCCTATCGGCGATGTTAACTATTGCTCATTGGGCATTTCAGCGGTTGAAACTTCTAAATTCTTCCACTGTATCGGCGAGTTACTTGTCTGATTCCTTCCACCACATCGGCCTACAGTGGTCTATTATCTCGCGTCTGATCGACGATTCGTTGGTCTATTTTCGTCTATAGTACCGGGTCCACAATCGTCTATCATTCTGAACTTCATCGGCGATAGCACAAACTAACCATGTTGCATCGGCGTTCGGGTGTCCTACGCATCAGATGGTTAGTCCCTTCAGCTTCCGCAATGGCATACCACAATCAAACTACATCTTCCGCAGCCACGGGTCTATCAACGATCAGAGCCTCTAGAAGCGGTGGCACCGACACTTGGATTCTCTCCTCGTCGGGTGGTTAGTCCTTTCGGTCTCCACAATGGCAAGGTTCGGTCAACAAACTTTACCCGACATAGGTCATCAGCAACGGAATCACCTAATCATTGACGATGTCATCAACTAACCATCACTGATGGTCGATGATTCTATGACTTAGAAAAATTTTCAAAATCTTTCTCTTTTCTCTTTCTTCTGCCGCATCGGCTGTCGGAACAACTGGCAACTGCTACATCAGATGGTTAGTTCCCTAGTCACTCACAACGGTGACAATCCATTCAACTAATTCCTTCCACTGTTCATGGGTGATGAATACCACTAACATGATCTGATGGCTGATGAAGTCAACACTTAGAAAAATTTCAGAATTTTTGCGCCATCGACGGTCGGAGGCTCTACCTGTCGGAAGCACAGTGGTCTAGCCATAAGTAACAACGATGCACAATCAGCTAAGCATCGACGATCCATTTGTCTAAGTGTTCCGATGTGCCGACAGCCAAAACATTTAGAAAATTTTGTGAATTTTCTTGTCTTCACCCATGTTCCTGGTTTCTTCTGGGTAGTAGGCAACCTGCCACTGTTAACTGTTCTCATGGCCCTCTAAGGCCCAATGCTGCAACATAACTCTGTTATTGCATCCTCACAGCCCATCCAGGCCCATGCTGTAACCTGGTTCTGATACCACACTGTAACGTCCCCGACCCTCTGACCGACGAAGAGGACGCTACGATACATCAAATCATCCAGGCATCTAACCCCATGAACATGAACATACATACAAACAATGCTGAAGCATGATATTTAAAAACATAAAACATATTATTGAGCATAATTATTCATATACACAACAGAGTCAAAACGTATCAATCAACACTCATGCATATACAAATCAGCATTTAACATGTATATCATTACTCATCAATGGTAAATATAATTGTAGACACAAGTCAGGCAAGAGTACTTATCTTATAGAGAACTTGTTCCGCAACCAGCTACGTCGCTGCAACGTTCCACCCAACCATAGGCCCACATGCTCCTTAATCTCTCAGCAACACTGACACCCCCAAGCCGGGCATGATTCCCCAAGGAATAAGGAACTAACATGCTTACACATAGCCAATGATAACAACACCATAAGGGTACATAGTTTAGCCAAGCCAACACAGTTGGGTTTATCAGGTGAACAACGGATCAACCAATCCAACAAAGTTGGGTTTATCAGGCCAACCAGGAGCTGGGAAAGGATAAATGCTAAGCTGGTGAGCTCATTGAAGAGCTATAGACACCAACACCAGAACCAACCTGGATTCTAGAACACCCACACACACCCAACGCAAGGAAATTAGTCCCTTCTTTGCAACGCAGTCCCTCAGACCCTGATCTCCCTTCCAGTTCTATCCAGGGGTTGTGGAGAAGAAAGCCAGCTTAGTAGCTCTGTCTGTTTAGTTCTCAACCCACCAGGTTTATCAAGCACATCAGGCCCTCATTCACCACTCCAATGCAGTTCGAGGACAAAACCACTGCATGTAAGCAGCCAACAACTATTCAATATTTTACAGGGGAAAAACAAAGTCAATCAGACATGGGCAACAACAGCCCGCAACAACTATGAAACCACAGCTATCGATCCTCAAGGCAATCGATTCTCAATCTGTGCATGAGGGGAAAAAGACACAGCCAAAAGCAAAATGTGGAAGAGACCACCGCCCACACAGCGTAGGGACTCACAACACCCAATTGATTCTCAATACACTCGCTGTAGAATTTGCACAGACCAGAAAAGGGTAAAGAAACATACTACAACTCTATACGGGAAAGAAAAAACGCAACCCCACCAAACTATTGATGCCATTACAGCGTCGAATCAACGGTGGACATAACAGAACAATACGCAGTCTGAAATTGATGGGAAAATATACAGAACTCTGCGTGAATAGAGGAAGAACGTTTCTTCGATTAGCAATTGGTGTGTCAAGGAATGGCGAACCCTCCACCAAGGAAATGTGGATTCCTTTAACTCAGTCACGTGAAGAAACTGAACAGACTCACGAGCCGGTTAGTGGGCAGACCATTCGCACGTCGTGGAGAGTGAGAGCAGGTGTGGGCATGGTAGTGGTCTTTCTGCCAGCAAATCGCTGCCCCAACTAACAATGGAATAACTAAGGGTGGTGGTTTAAGGAGACAAGAAAAGAGTGGGACACATGGCTTCTCCCCCATGACTCAATGTTCAACATTCCCCTTCCCTATCCTTTGGAATCATGCCCCTTCTCAATTTAGTTGCAGTGAACATAGCTGGTTGGGTTATTTAATTAAAATGCGTGTTTACATGATGCCACAATTCAATATATGTTGTATGTCCCGATATACCATTGGTGACAATTCCAAATCCGAAACACAACATAACCAAATCGATGGTGGGGCCTTGGCCTTTAGCTCTGCACCATGATTATTTACAATATAAGTATCATGTATATTAAATGCAAGCGGGGTTAAAACCAGGGTATTACATAGCAATGCCCCCGACATCTTTCATAGCAGAAGCTCCATTCTGTCATTGGGGAAAGGGATCCTTCAGGACAACCGATTGTTGATTATTAAGTAGCTTCTATGCTTGTTCCATTAAATGGAATTGATAAGTAAGGTGGTCTCCTTGGCACAAATTACAAGGAAACTTAACATTTTTCTTGTCTTTCTTTCCCCATCATCATTATTTGTAGGCTTTGGCTTATTTTGGTTACCCTCACCCTTCTTCCCCTTCTTCTTTTTCCCACTGGGCTGTTGATTTCCCTTCTGAGAAGACTGTGCATAAACATTAGCACCTCGTGGTGAGGGGGTGGCATCCTTAGTTGCTTCTGCTATAGATTGTTTCACTGACAACTCATGGATTTGCTTGGTGAGTGATTCTATACTAGGAGTAGTATTTGAACCAACCACGCCATCGGAATGGGGTCCAAGCTTGGGTTTTTCCTGGTCATTCATAGACCTCGATGCCTCAAGGATAATTTCATACAAAATCCCAGACTGAGCATATATCAGGTCTAACTGCTGGGCCCTAAGGATTGCCTCTTCCTCCGTGGTGACCCCCGAAGTGGATATGTCCTTAGAAATATAAGGCAGTAGAGATTTCAAGAACCAATCCAATAGAAAATCAGGGGGTATAGCGGCTTTAATAAGCCTCTTTCGTATTCGTCACTCCTGCATGTGATCATATATGTGTGTGGCCTTGTTCTGTTGAAAAGTCGACAACAAGTCTGTACTGACATCATACGGGATAGGAAGATGAAAGTGATTAAGGAACACGGTTGCTAAATCCAAAAATCTATCATATGCAGCGGACATAAGTTCTATGTACCATTTGGCTGCCACATGAGTCAACGTTCTCTAAAAATGCCTTAGCAAAACGGAGTCATCGTTCAATGAGTTAGAAGAGCACCAAAGGTGGAATGTGGTAATGTGAGCACCTGGGTCCTCACCAGCTTTTCCTTCAAACTTAGGAATGTCTGAGGGCAGTTTGATGGGTACAGGTGGCCATGTCGCATTTTGTCGCATAGGGTCATTCATTAGCTTTGAAAAATATAGCAATTTTAATGTTGCCAGGAAAAGACTTTGGGCCTAACCGGGGTTTGATAGTAAGGATTTTGGGGTGTGGAAGTACCTGCCCCCTGGCTCCCAAAGGAAAAGGTGGGGTTTTCCCCAGTTACCGGTTGTGATGTGGTTGCATTATTCTCGAAAGGGTTCCACCCGAAATCCAATGGATTACTGGTTTGTGGTATATGATATGTGGTTTGACCTTCCCCACCCAAAACTGGAGTTTGAAACACAGGAGTAGGGATCCCTCCACTAAACAGTGAAAAGGGAGATCTCGTGAATGGGGCGATCGAAACGTGACTAGTTGTCTAAAAATTATGACCTGTAAAGGAATTTGTGTTTCTAGAAGACATACCCACATAATCAGGCATTGGGCCTACATAAGTAGTGGATGGAGGAATATGTCCTCCATTTCGTAGAAAACCCTAGACAAATGAAGTGGATCCACTTGGACCACTTGAGCGCTTTGCATAAAAGAAGGAGAAGCAAAAGGTGCACTTGGAAAACCAGTGACCATCCCACTAGAATGACCTACTACATTAGAGGGTGTTGAGGGACTGACCACCCCACTAGAATGACCTACTACATTAGAGGGTGCTGAGGGATTGACCACTTGAGTAATTGGTGAAAGAGGTGCAATAGATGCACTAGGTCTAGGAGCACTCACCGGGAAAGGTGAGACTCCACCAGCCAAAATGGATGAGGTAGGGGTAGACATACCCTCTCTTGCAAAAGACATTCCTGGGCTCAAAGAAACACCAGAAAGAGGTGAAATAAGCGGGAGGAACTCGACTATCACATGATTGTTCAAATCATTTAGAGGTGAATTAAAGTTTCTTGCAAACTCACCAACTTGCAAGTATTCTATCTCTACTCTTGGGGTTTCTTCCTGATTAATCCAAAGTTTTTGTTCACCTAGAACTTCTCTAACACCAATCGGTTCGAAGGAACTGCCTGTATCAAGTCTCCTCCTTTGAGGTGACAGTGGAGGATCCACTGTAACGAATGGAGGAAGGTTTTGCAACCTTCTTGACCTACGAAGAGGTTGATCCTCCACAACTAAAAATTTGACTCCCACACCTAAAGGCCAACTGAACACAAACAAACCAAACAACATTCACTAAAAAATTCCTAAGTATCATAGACACAACAGATAAAAGATACACCTTGCAAAGGAAATTCTAGGTTAGTTAGGGCCCACATCCAACTAGTGAATATTGAAGAATGGTTACTTGGCATCTCGTGAAGTGTTCTCTGGGTGCAAGCACTGGAATAAGCCAACCACCCTCCCAAATCATCAACCGAGGTTACCTTCCAAGTCCACCCTAGGAGCACTAGAAATAGCCTTCCAATGCCCCCTATGTAAGATCCTAATGTCAGGAGACCAAGGCTACCAAATCTACAATGAGAGTCCGGTGGAACAGTCCCAGGCCTGATCGCGGTGCATGGGCAAGGTAGCTAAGCCCAAAATCCTATCAATATCGACACCTGACGAGGCCCAAGAAGTGGTATTGATAAGACCCCCATATGCACAACAATCTTGGTAAACAATCGAACAAGTAATTGAAGGGTTATGTAAGGGCCTTTTTTTGGAATTTTGGAGAAGGGTGCAATTCGGGCAAAATTCGAGCTTAACTAGTCATGACTCTAGAGAGTTCCAAATTTCACCAAATGGTCCCGAATTTGAAAGGAGATGGTATGGTGAGTCTTAAAACATCACAAGGTGTTTTATGTATACTTTTTTTATCATACTTTATACCTCTGCAAACTTGTTTGGGGCTAATGACAAAAAGACCAAAATTACTAGGAAATTATGTTCAAATCCCCCCAAGGGTGATGGCCAAACTAGCTCTCCCAATCAAGTACGGACATCCCAAATTTAAGAACAAGGTATGGGAATGAGTATCAAACATCAATTACTTAATCATTTTTATTAATTTCTGCAAATGGATTATGATCTGCAACATTTGTAGGGTAGCTTTCATAGAAACCGACTAAGGGAAATTTGCATTACTAGCTAGACATTGACATAGATAAGGTGGAATTTATGATTTTGAGAGTAATATGAAACATGGTGGTAAAATATGGAATATAATTTTATTCCCCAATAACATAAAAATCAAAGTAAAACCCTCCCACAAATCTGATACAATACTCCTCCAAAGTTGAAGCCAAACTCATGGAAACTAGTGATTCAATGGCATGGCAATGCAAGCTTTTCACACACGAGTTTCTTGGATTTCTACTCACAGAGGTTATGTACATGAAATTAAAGATTAATAAATCATATATATTTGTCACAATATCCTCAAACTCATATAATATCACTCATACAAATCTGGTATAAAACTACTTCAAGATTAAAGCCAAAATCCATGAAGACCAGTGACACAAGGGCATGAGTATGCAAGATTTTCATACATGTATTTATTATATTTCGACTTACAGAACATGTGGAAATAATATTATATCTTAATACATCATATATTTCTTTCCCATCATCATTAAACTCATATAAATGTCCTCATACAAATCTGATATAAAGCTACTTCAGTATTGAAGCCAAATCCATGAAAACTAGTTATTCAAAAGCATCAAGAATGCGAGCCTTTCATAATATATTTCTGAGATTTTGATTTACAAAGAATATGTAGATGATATTACAGAGCCATGAATCATGTATCAAATCTTTGGCATCAACTATCCTCAGCAAGGCGCAAGAATCACTCCAACAAGTACGCCATCAAATGAGAGTGTGGGGGAATGGAGAAGAAGGAATATGAGAATGGGGAGATAGATGAGAATTCAACTGTATGGAACTTCAAAATGAAAATAAAAATCCTTCATTAATATCCCATGAGAGTTTTGAATGGCCTCTCCATCAACCAACTTGGAAAGGAATCTAACTCCCTCGAAATTGGTTCACAAGCAGGGAGAGTGAACACTCATCGTGCAATGGACAAGAAAAAGCTATCCAAAATGCCAAAGGAAAATTAAAAAATGATAAAAATATATTTTCCTTCCTCATGAAATCCTTTTATTAACTTCACGATTCCTCCTAAGGTCAAATTTCCCTCCATGAGCTTCCTCCAACTCATCTTAGTGGTTTAGTAACTCTCATGACACTTGTCTTCGTCTTCATGCTCCAATTCTTTCCCCAATTAGAATGGCTGCCTCTAACTCCAAAATTCGACCTCTTGGTGGCTATTTTTATCCCTGACACGTCAGATTCATCATATTTCAGCAATCGGGTCTGAATTTGTCATACTTGTCATATAATATTCCATCATTTATTTGACATAGAGTGCATAAAACTCCTTCCAAGTGGCACACCTTATCTTCTAGTCTCTTCTTCTTCCATGGAAGTTACTGTTGGGACGCGCACCCTAAGGACCCTTAAGATGGATAAATCTGCGAGTATGGACTCAAAATAGTCTTAGGGGTGTCGGGGTTAAGTTAAAACTCCTCTTTGTAATAAACTCTTGGTTGAAATCCAGGGTTTAGGGTTTTGGGTGCCCATGGTTTAAGACCATGGTTTTGTAAAAATGCGCAGTATAAATAAGCGCTTGAGTAAAGAAGATAGGTTAGGTTTTATGATGAAAGAAAGATTAAGGCGAAGCTAAGATTGGTTTTTGTAGAAAAAGGTTAAGTCCCAGCTGTGTGCGTGGACGACCTCTGCAGCTGTGTGCGCAGAGGGTTTTTGTAAGAAAGATTGAGAAACGACCTGCAGCTGTGTGCGCAGGGGCCTGCTGCTGTGTGCACAGATTTTTGAGGACTGAAAGGATCTGCAGCTGAGTGCGCAGATCAAACTATGGTTTTGTAGCAAGTTGAATAGAACACAGTTTGTGGACGTAGCCCCTACACTGGGGGTGAACCACGTTATATCTAGTGTTGTGGTTTCTTGTGATTGTTTCTGTTTCTGTTTCCCTTATACATTAATAACTGTATACATCTGATAAGTAGATCGCTGCTAACATTTAGCTTCGCTATGAATTCCCTGTAGTGGGTTGAGCAAGTCACGACTGTTTATTTATTTGAGAAGTTGTATGTGAATGAATGGTAAAGCTTGTAATTATTGTTTAATAAGGTTATTAAAAGGCTAAGGTACAGTAATCCCCCTCTCTGCTTGTAGAAACCTGATTCTGCGGCACCCCCATAGCGGTTTCGGGTGAGACTGCAACCTGCGCGCAGGTTGTTGCCAAAAGGGCCAACTCTATGGGTCTTTTGTTGGTGCGTATTAAAGGATTAAACCCGGGTCTTCCCTATTGCCCAACAAATTGGTTTCGTTGCCGGTTGAACTCAGTACCTGCTCAAGAGGGGTGTACATTGTACCTCAAGGGCTATATTCTGGAGGCCCTCTGTGAAGAACATCAGTGATTGGTTAGCTGAGATATGTTTGCAAGTTGCGCAGCAAGCGAACGCCAATCCGTGGTGTAGTGCAAGTGACTTTTTACAAAGGTATGTTTTTTGTGATGCTTATGAAATTTTCTTTGGTCGTATCCACATAGAGTTGCACCAGTGGTTGTCTAGGTTAATAGCGACAAGGACGAACTTCCAAGCTCGACGGGTTCCCACGCGGACCCCGGTGAGGGTCAATCTTGTGCAACCCGTGAACAACGCGGTATCCCGCGCTGTTTTTGGACGACGCGAAACGTTGAAAGCCTTTGTGATGAAGTTTGCCTTTGACGCAAGTAGCTCCGTTAGTGAAGCTGAACGACAATTCTTCAAAGGGCCCCGTGGTAATTTTTCGAATTTATTAAAACTTAAGGATTAGAATACTATTGGCTGAAAAGCGTATATTGCTGTTGAATCGGACTATTAGTTTAGTTGTACTAACATATGTTTGCAAGTGACACTCCCTTCGACGAGCAAAGTGGGTTGCTGCGAAACGGAAAAAGGTATAAGAGAGACTTTGACCCCTCTTCCTTAGGTCAGGCTACCGCGTCCACCCCTGCAAACCCTGCCGAGTCAGATTCCGATGAAAACCCTTCGGTGGGAAACCCTCCGGTTACCCCGCAACGCCGCTCCGTTACCCCTGAAATTCCATCGCAGTCTGAGAGTCAACTAGGCCAGAGTATTCTGGCCACAGGCCAGTTTGGCCCCGTAAATCCCCCCCCATCGACGTCCTGTCCCCCTCCCAACCTCCCCCGAACCTCCATGGACCACCTCATTGATGATATTAAACTCCCCATCTTTAAAGGCACGGGATCAGAGGACCCAGAACAGTTCTGGTTTCTCTGCGACGCAGTATGGAACGCGAAGAAAATTACAGATCCAGATGTGCGAGCCGCGCAGCTCATTACTTCCTTTCGGGACCGGGCTCTGACATGGTTCATGAAATTTTCCAGTACCCAGAGCCCTACTTTAGGCGAGATCAAGGCAGCCATACTCAAAGAATTTAAGAATCCTAAATCGGAGTCGCAGAGCATCACTGAACTCAAGGAGATTCAACAGCGAGGTGGCGAATCAGTGTGGGACTTTGATCAGAGATTCAAAGTTCTACTGGACCAAGTCAGCTTTACCATTAGTCCTACGCAGCACAAGGAATGGTTTATTGCAGCATTGGTACCACATATCAGAACCCCACTCATGCAACAGAAGGTTGCTGACCAGCAGGAGGCTCTGGAAATCACAATGAAATTAGAGACGGCCCCTGCCAGGGACGACTCTGGTATTGCTCAATTCCAAGCACAGTTAGCCGCGATGGCCCTCGAACTTCACGAGATGAAAAAGGGAAAACCTGATCGCGAAGAGGTTTGGTGTACGCAATGTCGGACCGAAGGTCACGACAAGGAACGATGCCCTCTGGTAAACAAGTACTTGCAGACAGGTGCGCCGAACCCCTTTCCACCACAAGTTCTCTATTGTGAGCTCTGCAAAATGACAGGTCAACACCGACCTGAGAATTGTTACCTACTGCAAAGGTATGGATAGGGACCTAAGAACTCCTACTGTAATTTTTGCAAATCTGTAGGTCATAATGATGATGTGTGCCGCACCTATGATGCTTACCAAGTGCACACTGAAGGCCCAAGTAATGATAGTTATGGTTACCAGGGGGGTGCCTCGGGACGAGGTACTTCTGGAAGCTGTGGTGGCATGGCTGGGCGAGGCCGAACCCAATTCATGTGTTACAATTGTAACCAAGCTGGGCATTTGGCTCGCGACTGTCGGAACCCCACTACGACGTGTCCGTATTGCCGTGCAGTAGATCATGTCATTGAGCAGTGCCCCCAGTTGATCACCAAGATTCAGGCATGACAGACTACCCCTACTCAGAACCTCCAGATGATTTCTGTGGAGCCCCGTCCTACTGCGGCCATCAATGTTGTTACAAGAAGTGGAGTTACGACACACACCCAATGTACGCCAACCCGACCTGTCGAAAGTCTAGTTCGCAAGGCTCCTGAGAAAATCCCTGCATTTGATATCATCAGAGAGAAAGAGACATTCATGGAGGCCAAGAAAGACTTTGCTGGCCCTAGCCCACACAGCACGCCTACGCAGCCTCAGACACCGCCCCGCGAAGCTTCGCTGGACAAAGTGAGTGTATTGTCTACCTTTTTACAAAATTGTCTCAAACTTTTAAGAAATTAGGATGCTCTGAGTGAGCTGCAGAACGTCATCGCTTCCTGCGAATCTCTGCAAAGCTGTGGTCGGGACAAAACTGTTCATCGAGTCAACAGGACTAGCAGGGAAATGCGATTGAATGCTCAGATAGGGGCCTATGATATGACCGATGTTATTCTGGACTTAGGGTCCGATGTAAATGTTTTAACCAAACAAACCTGGGAACAAATGGGGAAACCTACCCTTGCCTGGTCCCCTATACAGTTGAGGCTAGCCAACCAGCAAAAGATTGTACCTTTAGGAAGGTTCCTGGATCTCCAAATAGATATCGACGGAGTCAGCACTTTCGCAGACTTCGAAGTAATTGAGATCATTGATGACAGCAACCCTTACCCGGCCCTGTTAGGAATTGAATGGGAAATGGCAAATGCCGCAGTCATCAACCTAAAGAAGAGACAGATGGTCTTCGAAGGGAAAGAATTTTGGGTCATCCTGCCCCTGGATCCTTCACAAGGGGAACGGTACACAGAACCACTCCGACAAGAGGATAAAGCTGATGCAGAACCCATATCTATTATTGCTGCGCAGGAAGAAGGTTATACGGATCCTCCGGCCGCAAGGTGGGAGTCTGGTAGTTCCTGTATGACGGACTTTGAAGATGAATTAGAAAGCTGGCAGCACCGATTATCTGAGCACCATAGGGGCAGCAATGTCTGCCCTACCAAGTCTCTCAGATGGGTCGACTCACAACCCAGAACTATACCAATGTATGACGGTTCGACAGATCCTGAACCATTTATTGTAAAGTTCTCGGAGCAGATACCTGACCTACAGAAAATGGAGGCCCTGGAGTCAGCATTCAGAGCCACAACAGTCAGATGGTGGATGAGTCATAAGAAGCAGATCCCTACCTGGGAAACATGTCAGAAGCTCCTTCGACTGCGGTTCTCAGACCAGTTGGCAAAGGTGCAAAGCAAGTTTGATGGAAAAACTTGCCCCCAGGACCACTTAAGCAAATGCTACGAGGCATGGAAGTATGTCCCTCAGGATGAGTGGGTACATAGATTCGTGCACACGCTGGGACCACTGGCGAAGAACTGGTACGCGGAGGCTGAACTTCGCCAAGATACGGTAAGTTGGGACTGTCTTATTCATAGCTTTATCAATACTTTCTCTACTAATGATGTCTGTGCAGCCCTAGACGCAGCTATCAGGATCATCCATACTAAGGTATTTAACGAACAAGAAGTGACCGAACATCACCCTGATTGGGCCACACAAGAAGCCCTCGCAGTCGAATGTTATAACTTCACAGTCGACGAGGAAGAGGACCCGCGCCGTCTTGATATCCCTGAGTCAGAAGGATACTGCGACGTGCATGGTCCGGCAGTCGAAGTTTCCGAAGTGATGCAACCCTTGAAGACGCGCACAGTTAACATTGGATCCGATGCATAGCCTAAGTTTGCTACCATCGGCGACTATTGGGATGACGAGATGGTAAGCAAAGTAACTCAACTTCTCCACGAATACCAAGATCTTTTTTCGACAAAGTTTTCTGAAATGAAAGGTATCCTCGGAGATATCGGTGTAATGAAGATCCCCCTGAAGCCTGATGCGAAGCCTGTGAAGCAGCACCCTTATAGATTGAATCCAAAATACAAGGAGAAGGTTAAACTAGAGTTGGATAAGATGCTTTTTGTAGGAATAATCGAACCGGTTGAAGAATCTGAGTGGGTCAGCCCTATGGTCGTCCAGGAGAAAAAGACTAAGGGTGAAATCCGAATCTGTGTCGACCTGAGGAAAGTCAATGATGCCTGTCTGCACGACCCCTTCCCTACTCCCTTTACAGATGAAGTGCTCGACAATGTCGGAGGTCAAGAAATATACTCTTTTACCGATGGTTTTTCTGGCTACCATCAGATCCGAATTGCTCCAGAGGACCGACATAAGACAACTTTTGCTACCAAAATGGGATCCTTCCAGTATACTGTCATGCCCTTCGGGTTGAAGAATGCACCTGCCATATTTTCTCGAGTAGTTATCTCCGCGTTTAAAGAATACATACATAAATTCTTAGAAGTTTACTTTGATGATTGGACTATTTTTGGGCTAGTAAAAGACCATATAACTAGTTTGAGACTTATGTTGGACAAATGTAGACAGCACCAAATCTCCTTGAACTTAAAAAAGTGCATTTTATGTGCGCCCTTTGGCATTCTACTTGGTCATGTGGTATGTAAGTAGGGATTGATGATGGATCCTGCGAAGATCGCTATTATTGTGAACCTCCCACCTCCAAAGTCCGTCAAACAACTTCGCACAACGCTTGGTCATACCGGCTACTATAGGAAATTTATCCAAGGATATGCCAAGATTACCGCCCCAATGGAAAGGCAGCTAAAGAAAGATATTAAGTTCGAATGGACTCCAGAATGCCAAGCCAGCCTCGACATTCTGAAAGAAAAAATGGTCACTGCCCCTATCCTAGTATTCCCTGACTGGAACAAGGAGTTTCATGTGCATGTGGATGCATCCTCTATTGCTTTAGGTGCTGTTCTTGCTCAGCCAGGCGCAGGTAATATCGATCACCCTATCTCTTTTGCCAGCAGAAAGTTCTCTATAGCAGAGAAAAACTATACTACGACAGAACGCGAAGGCCTTGCCATGGTATATGCATTACAAAAATTTCGACATTATCTGCTAGGATCTCATTTTAAGATGTTTACCGACCACTCTGCTTTGAAGTACTTAGTTAACAAACATGTTCTAGGAGGCAGAATATGCAGATGGTTAATTCTATTTCAAGAATATGATTTTGAGATCATTGTTAAGCCTGGAAGACTTAACCTAGGACCTGACCACCTGTCGAGGCTCGAGTCAGGCGAAGAACCTACTAATTTGGACGAAGGCCTCCCCGATGCAAAATTATTCGCTATCTAGGTAGTTGATGAATATTTCCAGGATATTGCTCAGTATTTGTCTACAGGTATTCCCCCTCCAGAGATGACCACACAGCAGAAGAAGCAGTTGGTGGTTCGAGCCGCGGACTTCACTTTAATAGCAGGACAGCTGTATAAAATGGGACCAGATGAGATACTACGCAGATGTGTTTTGGAACATGAAAAACCTCTAATATTGGCTGAAGCACACTCATGCGTAGCAGGAGGCCACTATGCAGGCAAAGCCACAGCGCAGAAGATTTTGACAGCCGGCTTATGGTGGCCTATACTTCACAAAGATGCCAGAGAATATTGCCACAGCTGCGACATCTGTCAGAGGACAGGTAAACCATCTAGGAGGGATGAAATGCCCCTAGCTCCGCAAGTAAAATTACAGGCTTTTGACAAATGGGCCATTGACTTTGTTGGTCCTATCAACCCCCCTGCGAAAAAGTCAGGAGCCAGATACATCATCACCGCAACTGATTATCTTACCCGTTGGGCCGAAGCTCAACTAGTCAAGACCTGTAGCGCTGCTACGGCTGCGAAGTTCATCTTCGACAACATTTTATCCAGATTTGGGTGTCCCAAAGTTTTTATGAGTGATCAGGGGTCACATTTCCTGAACAGGACTATCGAAGTATTGACTGAAGAATTTCAGGTGTATCATCAAAAGAGTACTGCATATCATCCACAAGCAAATGGGACTGTCGAAGATTTTAACAAAATCCTTGAGCATGCCTTGACAAAGGTTTGTAACGCTAACAGGAATGATTGTGATCTTCGAATTCCAGCAGTACTATGGGCTTACAGAACTACTTGCAAAAAGTTGACAGGCCATACACCCTTTCGACTAGTTTATGGGCAAGAAGCTGTCATGCCCATGGAATACATTGTTCCCAGCCTCCGGATATCTGCTTTCACCGAGATGGATGACCCAGCTATAATCACAGAAAGAATGAAACAGATATTAGAACTTGAAGAGGATAGATTTGTTGCAGGCTTCCAACAACAGGTACAGAAAGCTCGAGAAAAAGCGTGGCATGATAGACACATCAAGAAGAAACATTTTCAGCAGGGTGATCTTGTGCTCCTTTATGACAGCAAATTCATGAAGTTCCCAGGAAAGTTTAAGACTCATTGGAAAGGACCGTATGTAGTACAGAAAGTTACTGACGGGGGTGCAGTCCAGCTAGCTAAGTTAAATGGTGAGCTTTTTCCCTCTATGATAAATGGGATCCATTTAAAAAAGTACACGGACAGGCCAGGTACTCAGAATGGGAGGTAGCACCAAGCAAATAAGCGAAGATGCTCGTAGCATTATGGATTATTGTAGTCTCTTTTGTCTAAAGGATGCGAAGCTACAGGTTGGTCGTAGGTTGCAGGGTCAGACTGTGTCGAAGTCGAAGGCTGTCAAGGTGTGTCGCAGCCCAAAATGTGACGGATGGGACATACTATATTCGGCGGCGCTGGCACGGGAGTTGTTCTCATTACTGGTCATAATGAGATTTTGGGAAAATTCGGCGCTGTGTGGAGCAGATTTCTGGAACTTCGTCAGATTTGGCATCATTACTGCACCATGATGCCAAATTCTGCCTCGGGATTCTATAAGGAGCCATCTCGACCTGTGTTTTCTGCCTGAAGCACATCTGTGAGATATTCAGCCCGAACTATGTCTAATGACTGTAACGTTCAGGAGCTAGTACGAGAAGTAAGGGACAGAGGTCTGCAGCACCTTCTAAGTACCCCGCCAGCACAGCCCTACTTGGCTAAGTACATCGACAGGCAGGAGTTTGCTCTAAATTTGCAAAGACGGCCAGGAGTTTGCTCTAACGTAGAGCAACCAAGGGCGTGAGGCCTCACAGACAGACTCTGGGGAATCCCGCCAGGCAGTCTTTCGGCGTAGTAGAACCACGACAGCTATATTCCTTCCACAGCGGGACACGCAATCCCAGGGGACCCCAAAGTCGTGGATGGTCAGGTATCGGCCATCAGAGTAAAGGATGGTGTTGCAGGTGGTCACGACGGCTTTCATCAGCTAAGCTTCTGCAAAGGACAGAAGTACGCAGTCGGCAGCAGCATGGAGAGCTTCAGCAAGTAGTACACTATGTCGCATCAGCGGAATTCTGCCACCAGAGAAACTGAAGAGTGCCTCGGGACGGGTCACTAGTGAGTCTCAGGGGCTTGTTCGGACGCGCACCCTAAGGACCCTTAAGATGGATAACTCTGCGAGTATGGACTCAAAATAGTCTTAGGGGTGTCGGGGTTAAGTTAAAACTCCTCTTTGTAATAAACTCTTGGTTGAAATCCAGGGTTTAAGGTTTTGGGTGCCCATGGTTTAAGACCATGGTTTTGTAAAAATGCACAGTATAAATAAGCGCTTGAGTAAAGAAGATAGGTTAGGTTTTATGATGAAAGAAAGATTAAGGCGAAGCTAAGATTGGTTTTTGTAGGAAAAGGTTAAGTCCCAGCTGTGTGCGTGGACGACCTCTGCAGCTGTGTGCGCAGAGGGTTTTTGTAAGAAAGATTGAGGAACGACTTACAGCTGTGTGCGCAGGGGCCTACTACTGTGTGCGCGGATTTTTGAGGACTGAAAGGATCTGCAGCTGAGTGCGCAGATCAAACTGTGGTTTTGTAGCAAGTTGAATAGAACACAGTTTGTGGATGTAGCCCCTACACTGGGGGTGAACCACGTTATATCCGGTGTTGTGGTTTCTTGTGATTGTTTCTGTTTTTGTTTCCCTTATGCATTAATAACTGTATACATCTGATAAGTAGATCGCTGCTAACATTTAGCTTCGCTGTGAATTCCCTGTAGTGGGTTGAGCAAGTCACGACTGTTTATTTATTTGCGAAGTTGTATGTGAATGAATGGTAAAGCTTGTAATTATTGTTTAATAAGGTTATTAAAAGGCTAAGGTACAGTAATCCCCCTCTCTGCTTGCAGAAACCTGATTCTGCGGCACCCCCATAGCGGTTTCGGGTGAGACTGCAACCTGCGCGCAGGTTGTTGCCGAAAGGGCCAACTCTGTGGGTCTTTTGTTGGTGCGTATTAAAGGATTAAACCCGGGTCTGCCCTATTGCCCAACAGTTACCCTCCTTTAAAAATTCGACTTTCTTGGCTCATTATATGATATTTGACACCACATTACCATCCAATAATGTTACATTACCCATGTGTTCGAATTTGGATGAATATCATGTCAAGTGTGTGGGGATTCTAGTCACCCAAAGTCTTCACAAGCTTCTAAGTGTCTTCATTAACCCATGCCACATTATTTTCTTAGCATTTATCATTTATGTGACCCATTTAAATGTGAATATGGTAAAATAATGTCCTTTTGGGTCCCATAGCCCCTTATTACAAAATTTATGTCTCCATCTCAACCTATGGAACTAGTAGATTGGTGAAACATTATTTGCAAATAGTCTTATTTGGAAATTATTTAATTGGGGACATGGCAAATACTCCCCACTCAATATTACTTGTCCTCAAGCAATGCCAAGTTTGTATGCTGAATTTTTATATATATATTCCCAAGTGGCATCCTCATTTAGTACTCCTTCCCTTTCACCAAGTTCTCTCTTATGGTTCTGCTCATTGATTTCTTTAGCTGCAACTTGAGTAGTGGCATTCATGTACTACAATTTTGTGTTCCCAAAATTAAATATACATGGATTGTGAATATTGATATATCCATTTAACATCACCACTAACACCAAAAGGATTAATCAAATCCATAAAAACCAAATTTGTGCATATATTCTTTACTTCCATATTTGGAAACCTTTTCTAAACTTTCACCCCTTTTGTGCTTCTGTATAATTCTTTGAAGTTCGTGCTGAGTTACCAAAATTTAAGTTTCTTAATATTCCAATAAAATTATAAAGAGGAACCACCGTGCTTGTTGCTGCACTACTCTGATTACAACATCTTCTCAAGTGGTGAATAAATCTCCAATGTTGTTTGTTGCCCCTACAATTGAAACCAATGAGACAAAAAATGATCCTAGGGTCCCATATGATCCTGATACATGCATGGTGTGAAATTTATATGATGAAATGCCATGAAAACCAAGCATGTGAAAATTGAATCCATCTCTTGAAAGGTCTCCGACATAGGAAACTGGAACACTGTTCTGCAAAGATGAACTCAAATAATTGAAGGTTGGTTTGCTTTCTCAAACCAACAACCAAACTGCTACTCCAAGTGAGATGAAACCAATCAATTCCAGGATCCAATTTCTGGTATTGCACCCTTCCAAACATCATAAGTACAAAATATATATCATAAAAGTACATAACAACATAATACAAATGTACATAAAGAAGGTACCTCATAAAAGAATCATGAAAGTGCTTATACATCCAAGTAAGTAGATCACCTTGTGGCCCATACACACAAGCATCAAGTATTATATAAGATCTGCCCCAATGACATAGGTGAGGATCCCATGTCCCATAATTCTGCTCCAAAAATATATAATGTGCATCAATATAATCAACCATGTGTTCTTTCATCCAAGAAGTGAATGAAGAACCTCCACCAAAATCTGAACCAAATAAAGAGCAAATAAAACATGAAGACTTAAAGTGGCTCAAAGAAGTCTGATCAATACACGCATGAATATGTATATCATCATGAAATAACAGAGTATGTTTCTGCCAACAATAATTTTCTTCAATCATATATATATTCACCTAAGTGTGGGATGAAGTTCCTCCAACATCAAATGGACTAGGCAAGGAGCAAGGAAAATCATGAGTCTCCAAGTGACTCAAGTGAATACCATAGGTGCATCCATGTAGATGTGTATCATCATAATGTAAAATGGATTCTACTTCAAATGTAAATAATATGGTTCTCTAATCATGTCATCATCAAAAGGAGAGATAGGAGTTTCATACTCCTCATGTGGCACCATTAAAAACAAACCTTTCACCCATACTTCATTAGGACGAATGCTGTAAAATATGGAAGTGTTGGATGTAGGAGAAATAACCAACTCACCCAAAGGATTATAAAGTGAAAATTTTTCATCATGTGAGGGCTCCATTTGGGTAGGAACATGCACCTCCCTTAAAATTGCAAAAAAATACTCATAGGTTGGTTCCCAGGTAGTGGAATCATGCACTTCTTCAAAAAGTGTGCAACCATTTTCAAGAGGAAACTCAAGTTCCTATTCCACCACAAAAGTGATTGGCTCTCATCAAGGTCATCTTCAAACACATCAAGAACCTACAATTTTCCATGTCTCTCATGGTCCCTCATGTCATGAGAATCCTCCAATCAATCTACCATATGAAAATCTGAAACATAGGAGGAAGAACAAGTATCTTGCAACCTCTTAAGAAGTTGCTCATTTTGATTTTTTAGCCTATGGATATCCTTATTATTATTCAAGTATGCTTCATGTAACCATTCATTAAGCTCAACCAAATTGTTTCTATAAAAAATCAAAGACATGAAATTACCTTCGATTGTGCACATTGCTCTTTGAATCTTCTCCATGTCTTCAAGGAAGGATGGCTCCTCCAATGAAGAAAATTTCCAACAAGAATTTGATACTAATGCTTTAGTGTCTTTGAGTATGCCAAGGACCTCATGGATATTCATTTCACTCATCTTCAAATACCATTCAAGAAAAAGAGGTTCTTGTTGAGGAACCTCCTCTTCTTCTTTCTTCTTGATTTGATCAAATTCTTGAAGCTCAAGTGGTGATGGGGATGTTGACCTTGGTTCTTCATTAGCTGCTACAAGTTATTCATATTTATGTTCATGAGAAATTTGGCTTACAACAACATTTTCAAATCTGATATCTATGTCACCAACATAGAGTTGTGAGCACCCATCAGTAGGTACTCCATAGTTCAAGGCTTCAAGAATTCATCAGTAGATGCCCTTTGTTCCATGTCCACAGTAGAATGTGTTTTAGAATGATATTCAATAGTTTCAAGGTACTATTATTCATTATCATGTGATTTTTCCTCATATTTTTCAAAATCATTTGGGAGTGACTTTCAATCCTCTTGATGTAATGCTTTTTCTGCTTCACCACCCATAGAATTTGGTAAATCCTTGGTCTCCTCCATACTTGTGCATTGTTGATTATTCCTTAATGAGTTATAATTTTCCTTCTTGTACAAAAATACATACTTGATAATATACTCTTGGAAATAATACCTTTCACGAATATCCCATCTCAAAGTTTGATTCCCCTGGTAGCATGCTTCAATATCTTTGGTTGTACTTTCTTCTTCCCTTGACGGGGGAGGAAGGAAAATGGGCTTGGTGGGTAGATTATGAAACCAAGAAATATCTACAAAATTTTATTCAATGGATGGTATTAATTCACAGGTGAAAGGACCATGCTCTGATACTACTGTAATGTCCTTTTTTGTACTTTTTGGAGAAAGGTGCAATTCATGCAAAATTCGAGCTTAACTAGTCATGACTCTAGAGGATTCCAAATTTCACCAAATGGTCCCGAATTTGAAAAAATATGGTATGGTGAGTATTAAAAAATCACAAGGTGTTTTATGTATAATTTGTATCAGACTTTAGACCTCTGCAAACTTGTTTTGGGATAATGACAAAAAGACCAAATTTACTAGGAAATTGTGTTCAAATCCCCCCAAGGGTGATGGACAAACTATCTCTCCAAATCAAGTACGAACCTCCCAAATTTAAGAACGGAGTATGGAAATGAGAATAATACATCAATTAATGTCATTATTAATGCTTATTAAGTTCTTCAAATGGATTATGGTCTGCAACATTTGTAGGGTAACTTTCATAGAAATTTCCTAAGGGAAATTTGCATTACTAGCAAGACTTTGACATAGGAAAGGTAGAATATATGGTTCTGAGAGTAATATGAAACATGGTGGTAATATATGGAATAAAAATTTCTTCCCCAAAAACATAAAACTCAAATTAAAACCCTCCCACAAATATGATACAATACTCCTCCAAGATTGAAGCCAAAGTCACCTAAACTAGTGATTCAATGACATGGGAATGCAAGCTTTTCACACATGCGTTTCTTGGATTTTGACCCATAGAGGTTATGGAAATGAAATTACAGAGTAATAAGTCATATATGGCTGTCACAAAATCCTCAAACTCATATAATATCTCTCATACAAATCTGGTATAAAACTACTTCAAGATTGAAGCCAAAATCCATGAAGACTAGTGATACAAGGGCATGAGTATGCAAGATTTTCATACATGTATTTCTGATATTTATACTTACAGGGAGTGTATAAATTATATTAAAGAGAAATTCATCATATATTGCTTACAAATCATCATAAAAATCATATAAATGTCCTCATACAAATCTCATATAAAGCTACTTCAGTATTGAAGCCAAATCCATGAAAACTAGTTATTCAAGAGCATCAGGAATGTGGGACTTTATTACACATATTTATGAGATTTAGACTTATAGAGAATATTTATATTATATTACAGAGTCATTCATCATGTATCAAATCTTAGAAATCAACTATCCTCAGCAAGGCGAAAGAATCACCCCAACAAGTGCGCCATCAATTGAGAGTGTGGGGGAATGGAGAAGAAGGAATGGAAGAATGTGGAGATATATGAGAGTTAGAATGTATGTAACTTCAAACTGAAAATAAAAATCCTTAATTAATCTCCCATGAGATGTCTGAATGGCCTCTCCATCAACCAACTTTGAAATGAATCCAACTCCCTCGAAATTGGTTCACAAGCAGGGAGAGTGAACACTCACCGTGTAATGCACAAGAAAAAGCTCTCCAAAATGCCAAAGGCCAATTAGAAAATGATCAAAATATATTATAATTCCTCATGAAATCCTTTTATTAACTTCATTATTCCTCCTAAGGTCAAATTTCCCTCCATGATATTCCTCCAACTCATCTTAGTGGTTTAGTAACTCTCATGACACTTGTCTTCCTCTTCATGCTCCAATTATTTCCCCAACTTGAATGGATTCCTATAACTCCCAAATTAGACCTCTTGGTGGATATTATTATCCCTAAAATGTCAGATTTATCATATGTCAGCAATCAGGTCTGAATTTGTCAAACTTGTCATAGAATCTTCCATCATTTGTTGCCATAGAGAGCATAGAATCTCCTTCCAAGTGGCACACCTTGTCTTCTAGTCTCTTCCTCTTCCATGGGAGTTACACTACTTTAAAAATTCTAATTTCTTGGCTCAATATATGATATTTGACACCAAATTACCATCCAAATGTTACATTACCCATGTGTTTGAATTTGGATTAATATCATGCCAAGTGTGTGGGGAATCTAGTCACCCAAAGTCCTCACAAGCTTCCAAGTTTCTTCATTAACCCATGCCACATTATTTTCTTAGCATTTATCATTTATGTGATACATTTAAATGTGAATATGGTAAACTAATATACTTTTGGGTCCCATAGCCCCTTATTAAAAAATTTATGTCTCCATCTCAACCTATCGAACTAGTAGGTTGGTGAAACATTATTTGCAAATAGTCTTATTTGGAAATTATTTAATTGGGGACATGACAGGTTATCTCCTCAACCTATCTCTCACATAGCCTCGTTATTGACTTGTGTGTGAGAGAAGATTTTGATATTATCCCTTGTAGAAGAGGATTGACCTAAAGAAAGGCCACTATGTCTGAAATCAAAGTGCTTTTGGACAGTTTAAATCTCCTAGTCCAAAGACCTAGCCTAAGCTAGTTGATGTTCAAACCTATAAAAAGAAACTTACTAATAGATTTCAAGTTAAACATTATTTTTAATGGATGTATTAATCAAGGGTAGTGGAGTGAGACTGAATGGTGTTTGGACTCAACAAAGTGAAAGCAAATGTTGTATAAATTTTTCAAAATGAATGCAACTAACAATGCAATTTTTCCTTTTCTTTGTAAAGGAAAACTAATGATTTTTTTTAACAATTTGAGAAACTACAACACTTAAATTTTTTTTTTATTTTTCTGAAAATAATAAGAAAAACAACTAATGCAAAATAAAAACTTCCTTTTGTCTTTCCTTGTTCAAAAAATTCAAAAACTTTATGCAACTAAATGCACTTTAAGCAAGCTAAGCATTCTAATTATATATAAATGTAAATGATAACAATCAGATCCTACAGTAACAATATTCAACCAATCAAGTAGAGATGAATCAAACCCTAGAATTGGACAGAACTATTGAATTAATAAGACCAATAGACCCAAATATGCAAAAAAATGACTCACCTAGACTACTAGAACAACAATCCAAGGTCTATCAGTGTCCTTAAAGGACTGATAGACACCAGCGACCAAAAAGACACAAGCATTCAGACCAAGCAGCCAAGCAGGAAGGACCCAACATAGTCAAAAAAGAAGAAATCAAACCTAACTTACTCAAAACCTTGACCTAACAAGCAAAAGTGAGATGCATACACCCAAAGAAACAATACAATGATGAATAAGAACCCTAAAAAGAACCTGATAAATCAAAAGGCATAGGACAAACAAACCCTTAATAGTCCACCCTATACCTATAGGAATTCGCGACTGTCACCAAGACAACCCGCGAACCAGTCACGACTGTTACTGAAGCAACCCGTGAATACAACAGACAACTCGTGACTATATGTATTAGCAGCTCATGAATGCAGTCAAAAAATTTCAAACCGAAAAGAAAATGACCAAAGGCTTATGAGCATGAAGCACTGAAAACTAAAGGTAAACAACAAGCAAAACACCTACAGGATCAACAGATAAAAACTGAAAAAGGAACCAAAGGAATGGACCCAAAACAGGTTGGAATCCCCAGTGGAGTCACCAGTTCTGTTGTTTAGGGAAATACAACCTTATAACCTAGGGTCTAGGGTTACCAACATACCAAATAAACTTTCAAACATTCAACTATCTGAGAATTTGACAGAGAAATAAGGAATAAAGTAAGTGTACCTTGTTTATGAAGGATGGTCCTAGGTTTATTCTTCAATTTAAATGCTCCAACATCTTCTAGGGAATATTCACACCTGCAAAGAGATAGACCTTCCTGCAATATATTAGATGTTATATAAGAGATTAATAAAATACTATAATGCAATAAGACAATAAGATAATTCATAAATCATAACACATAAGAATACTAGTGCAGAAAATTGGAAAAAAGTCTCTCTTTATTGATAAACAATGACGAAATATTACAACCAGTATCCGATACAAGTCCTCCTCTTCTAGCCAAGGAACTGAGATCTGCTGCTCCAAGATCTCCTAAGGCAATCCACCAACACAACTTTGCCCTATATGATTGATGTCTTTTTCTCAACCCATACCCTCTATTTATACTTGATGAATGAGAGGAGTTACACAGGTTGAGATGGTTAAGGAAGCTAGGAATGTTATGATTAGGAGCCCAACTATCCTTAACAAAACTTGTTTTTATTTTTTAGTTTTTGGATTAGGGCACTCGTGACTATTGATACTAGCAATTCATGAGTCACTCGTGAATTTTATAAAGGTAATTCGTGAATACAAAGTGTGATCATGCATTCGTGGGTTGTATACATGGCTACCCGCGAATGGAATGTGGGTTTCAATAGAAATAGTCACGAATGCACCTAAAACTCCTTATAAAAAAACTGGCAAAGCTGGAATGATGAGGATGTATGAAGGCACCTGCACATCTATAGGGTTTTGGATACTTAAATCCAATTTGTCCTTTTGTGTACCAACACATTGAGTGTCAGTACTTAGACGAAGAAGTGCCATTTCACAGGATAACACCCGCCAATGATCAAATTTGACATTCTTAACACACCACTTGAATCCACATTGTCCCAGTAGTTTCTTCATTCTTTTTAAGGAGCATAAATATTTAAAAGTCTAACAGTTCCATCAAACCCCTAAAATTTTCCTTCCAGAAGAATATAAAGTGCCATTTGAAAGGCCTAACATCACAGGATATAGGGTTCCAAATTACAGCCCGACCCCCCGAAAAACCCTCCGAGTCTACGACACAAGCCTCCCAATATTTTAGAATATTTAAAAGAACAACACAAGTTTTGTTTTGCATCTTCCATTGTTTCTTGGAAAAAATAAACATCAATAGGGTTCATTTCTATAAACCTCATAAGGGATATTCTTTTAGGGCTTCTCCTAACCCTCTCACCTTCAAAGAAATGCAAATCATTAAGTAGCCTTCAACTGAGGCTTCTTTGCTCTAAGTGCCTCGAAATTCCCTTTTACAGAACCAACTTCCCTTTCTTTAATTCTTTCAGACAGAGGGATAAACACTCCATTTTTTCTTTGTTCTTTTTCATTCTTAGGATCAAATCCTAACTTTACATTTTTTTAACCTTCCCTTCTTATAGTGACATTTTGATGACAAATGGAATTAATTGAATTTTTCAATGGAGAATATGAAGTCCTATTAACATAGGTAACCAGAGGGGTCACCTGGATATCTCCCCAATGTTCCACTTTATTATGCTTATGGTTCCATGGGTCTCCAATGGCCTCGACCTGAATTAGACATGATTCCAAGAGGGAGGGTTCACCTTTCGAGTTAAATAAAGAAGGGTTACCACTTATTTATTCATAATTTGAGATTTAGGGAGTATTGTTGTCAAGGGTTCCTAAGGTTAAATAAACCCTTTCCCCCAAATCCTTTTCAAAAGTCTCTTGGTGCTTTGAATTTGGAAAGGGATTCACCACCTTCGAGTTAGAGATTAAAGGAGTATTACTAGCAAGGGTTTCTGAGTTTTGACAAACCCCATCCCGCAAACCATTTTCAAAAAGCTCTCAGTTCTCTGATCTTACCCTTAAAGGCAAACAAATCAAATCTTCCTTCATTTTCTAATCAAATTCTTTCTCTATTGACTAAATATACCTAAGCTCAGAAGCAGTTAAATATTCATAAGGGACAGATGATTCAGAATGGGACTTACCTACTAATGAAATTTCTTTGTATGCTTCTTTAGTGTTATGAGCTGGCCTTCTATAAGATGAAAACTACGGTTCTCTTTTCCATTCATTCACCCAGGAGCATTCCGCCCTCAAATGACCAGTTTTTCTGAAATTTAGACATCTGAACGGGATCCCTTTGTAGTCCAACTTTTGAAGGAAGGATTGCTCTCCCCATTTGATAATCACTTCCTCTGGTAAACCCTCAAGCATATCAAATTTCACCAAAACCATAGAAAGGGTTCTCTTTCCAGCTCTAAGCAAGGAAGGGTTCAGATATATATATTTTCCCAAATGATTGGTTAAATTAACAATTATTCCCTCAGTACAAAACTGAAGAGGCAGGCCTGGTAACAGTAACCATAAATGACGCTTATCTAATTTCTCTTTATAAGGATCAAAATACACCGTCCAACACCATGACACCAAAGACCCCTCCTTAATAACCCAGAACCCGTTCAAGATATGGTCTGCATGTTCCTCAATAAGAAATATGAAGTAGAACCAACCTCTTGGTAGAGAGATTACATGTGGACTATAATCAAACAAGGGTCTCCAACACTCCTACACCCATTTCATTAACTCCAACCTTGACATTCTTTCATATTCGAGGTGATCGACCAACGCTCTTCTAGTTAAGCTTTCCACCCTCTCAAGAGTCATATCCTTTCTAACTATAATATCTGCATCCACCCTCTTAACCTTCACATTTCACATTGATCTCTATTCATACATTTTATTTTATCATTTTTTTCTTAAAACCTTTATTTCTTGTTTCTTTTTAAAATGGTTTTGAAAGTATTTTTAGGTTGTCATAAGTTATCAAACCACCTTGATATTCACCGCCCTCATCACCACCTCGATCTTCACCACCCTCCAACACCACCTTGATCTTCACCACCCTCATCGCCACATCGATCTTCACCACCCTCATCACCACCTTCATCTAATTCCTTTGTAGGCTTCTATTTATGCCTTTGAATTTGTAGTGGTAACTTATGCTTTTGGTTTGTGCCACCTCTTTTATAGGTCTCACCGACAATAGAATAACCCAAGAGATGTAGGTCTCATAGTAAAACATACTCAAAGTGATAGGAGAACATCAGAACCAAAAGTTATAGATAAAAGAAAAGAAGCAGAATAATAAGAAGACCCAAATCCCATCCAAGTCTTAGTGTATCTAAAAACCTAAATCTTGTTTAGATTATGTGCAGATTCAGATTCAAAACTACAAAGACTCATAGTCAAAGTCACACAAAGAACTTCATATTCAAAACCATACAAATAACCAGTAAGTGAAAGAGCAATGTTTGTTTGTGTTCTATTTTTTTAATCAAATATTATTTTCAGAATATTCACTTAATTAGCATCTTTATTGGTTCTGTATCGAGATCCAACTCATGAAATTCGAAAATGTGATTCAATTCTAGATGATTGAGATAGAGATTTTGTCTAATTTATGTTTATATTTGATTATTATTTCATTTATATATATATAGTTGTATTGCTTCATTTATGTGCCTATTATATTAATTTCTTCATTCCCCTATGTCTTTAATATAATAGCCATTATTATTGTTTTCTCCTTGTTCATCGTTATGATGTCCCTGACAAGGGGATATATATAAATCGCTTACCCCCTATTAATTTGCTCATAGACTCTAACTTTTTCCTTTGTCTATAGTTTTGAATGGTTTGTGTATAGTTCAAAAAAATTATTTATATGATTTTTTTTAAATAATGCAAATTTGTTATGTTTTGATTGGGTTGATTTGGTGACGTATGTCTCGGGGATGCCTTCCCACTTCGATGACAGAACTTGTGTCATCCATTTAAACCTCGCATGGCGGCCCACTCCTTCATGTTTCTGCAACTTATCATCAAGGACTGGCTAGGTTTGTGGCTATGCAACTTGGCAAGTGTGTTCTGCATTTTAGCATGCAAAAAACACTTAATGAACATGGTTTTTCACTAGATGATGTTGTCGGGAGTACAATAATATTGCTACATACCCATAATTCAAACAGTTGTAGTGCAGAATCCAAAGTTATGACTTACATAAGACTTTCATTTTATAGATTGAAATCAAATTCATGCGATTGATTCGATCTGGATTTCAAATGTAACACATATAACGAAATGGAACTTATTTCTCACATTTAATCAGACTACGTATTATGGTAACTGCCCAAACCATAAGGCGCATCCCGAATGCTCAAGCGGGTAGATAAGTTTAAATTGAGGTTCAAGTGTAGATGCTCTTACATAGTGAAAAAGGATTATATATGTATAAACGATTTCCTTCCCTTTTGTTTAGTCACGATATTTAGTTTCCTTAGTAAAATCCTTGTTGTTGTAGTTAGGAAAATACAGATTTATTCAAGCCACTAGAGCTGGCTTAGGGAACTAGCCCATCATCTTTCTCATATGCGTCTTGTTTGACTCGATAGTCACTAATAAAGTTCGCTGCCATACAAAAGTAAAATACACACTTTTTAGTAAAGACATATTATTAAGTAGAGTCTCATTGCAAGGTCTGTTATGAACCAAACAAAAATTACTTCTTTGATTATGACGCTTGATTGGAGACTTATTTTATATTCTCCTTTCTTACTTAACTCACCCAATTGTGTATTTGTCTAGTAAGTTTGGTTAATGCTACTGCATTAAAGTTGGATTATTGTGCTCGAAAACGAGACTAAAAGCCAACCTACTATAAACTAAATAGTAAATACAACTGGACAACGAGTAGGTAAAGGATAGAAGTGGAGAGTCAACCAGAAAGTGACCAATCCCAATGGATCATCAGGGTAATTGGAGGGGCTAAGAAGGGCTTGTACACCTACTGAGTGACCGACTGAAATAACAAAGAGACTGATTATGAGACTATGGACTATCTGGGGGGAGAAGTGGGAACCCACAAAAGCTAGATTAACTTTTTGTTTCACGACCAATCAGAAGTCTGAAAGGATGAATTTCTCCCCTAGCCATAACTATTACTATTCCTCGCTGCCTTGTGGGATTTATCAACCAACGCTTCAAAATATTCCCCTAGATTTACAGATGAAGATCTCAAGTCTGAAGAAAGCCTTTGAGGTCTTTAGAATAAATGGGAATTTCAACAATATCGTGCCACAAGAAATTTGGATTCGGATGAGTGTGATGGACTGTATAGTTGTTCCATGATGGGTATGTGGCTAATGGATTGCAATGTATCAAAATAGTTTACTGCTCCGGGAAAACCTAATGATAATGTAAATGGATCCAATAAAATATATCTAATAACATGCTTAAGAATATATATATATATTGTAGTCTCATATCATCATGCTCAATATATTTCAATCTCATGTCATGCGGTATACCACTCACAATGACAAGCTCATATCATGTGATACCACAACTATGATGACCTCATGTATTTTTGTCTGGTTTTTGTTAAAAGAAATCATACTCTGAAAACAAGTAAATTTTTAACCTACCGGAGTCTCCAAGGTAAACAACCTCACTATTGTAAGATTGTATACGTGTACCTTATATATGTTAAAACATCATTTATTTCACTTACATATTATGCTCCAATGACTTCAAGTCTGTTGGGAAGCAATACTTTTAAATTGTCTGTTTCTTTCCATATTGTTTAGACAGGTTGTTGCATGGGATCCTCAACACCTTATCCTCTATTTATTATCCTTCCCCGCCTACTTCTCTGCTCTTGTTGTTTTCCTTGAACATTTTAGTTATGTTGTACATCCATTTTTTTTTTATCTATATGCTCTTTGTCCTACTTTATCACTTTGGTGCTCATTTACAGAAATGTTGTTGTAGGTCCATTGTTCGTCAGGATATTGGAAATTTCCTTGTTTCATGTGGAATTTTGTCCAAGGTTTGGGAATATTTATGTCGTGCAAACAACTTAGATAATTTTGTTGATGTATTTGTAACTTCAGAATGTATTCACTTGTATATTTTATGTATTGTACCCCGATGTTTATTCCGGGAAGTATTTATAATGTAAACAAGTCATGTAAAGTCATAGAGGGTAACCCTCCTTATTGTTCAAGGGTTAAATTCCCCACAGTTGTGGGGCCCTAGGGTTATTATAATCTCCTATAGAAGTTGATCCTAGGTGAGTTAATGTAAGTTGGGTCATTAGTACCCTAGTTGTGGTTACTCGAGCATACATAACTGAGTTAGGATTACTCAAGCCTACATAACAAAGTCAAATATTAAGTGAGCAGAAGAATATAAATAAAGAGTGAGACTCTCTATTTATCACACACACACTCACTCACTGGGGCACATGAGTGAGAGGAGAAGCTCTCTCAAGTGAGAGAGAGAGAACAAGCTGTTGGAGATCATCTTTATGTTTTCAGGTTTTACTGTTGCCATTGGTGCTCATTCTATCTCTGAGGAAGTTGTAGGGTTTTATCCTTTATGGTTTCCCCGAGGAAAATTCTTTGTGTCGATTGTCTCTTGTCTCTTGTGTTTATTGCTGTGCATATTATTCTCTCAGATAATATCCTAAGATCATATTGCTTAAATGATAAAAATCTAACAAATTTTAGTCTAAATGAGTATGAAGGTGTTGCATATGTGGCCTTCACTTCATTTCATAAAATAGAATGTTTCATTGTCTAAGAGAGAAAATATGGAGAGGGAAATATACAAACTGGAAACCACGTCTTCTCTGCTCCCCTCAAGGGTAATGACGATCAACCAGCCCTTATCTACCAGGGATCTCTTAATATTTTCCTTCAAATCATATATTAGTCATTGTTACATTCCTTTAGAAGACATTCCCTTATAAGGTAGAGAATCCTGCCTTGTCCACAATGAAGGATATGTGCCTAAGATAGAGAATCATGAGGAGAATCACTTACGTAAGGGACTTTTTGAGTGTTGTTGGGGTCATAACATAAGATGACATGAACTTAGAAATTGGCATTTAAGCATCTTCATAAGCCAACGCAACTGTCGCATGTAATCATAACATGTCAAGTAACCATGAGAAAGTTGGATATACCTAGTTAATTTAGTCTCTGCACTACCCATATTCAAGGGTTTCTGCAACACGAGTATCTTACCACTTTTCCTTGTTTATCCATTCTTGATTACCAAGGGTTTGAATTGAAAATGAAGTAACCAGTTCCCTGAAGTTTTCGTATATTACTAGTTTTCTTTGTTTATCGATTCTTGATTATCAGGGGATTCTTCCAGGGTTGGAGCAATGAAAAAAATATAAAGGAGCTTAACATGCTCATAACTTTGTGCACATTGAGTTTCCCCTTCTTGGGGAATCAAGATTCATAATGATATTATACAATTTCATGAAGCACTTGGTGAAGGGGTGAGACGATGAAGTGATGTAAATACAAAAAAACAAATATTTATGAAAAATGGGTGAGTGGCATTAGATGTCAGAGGAATTAAGATTGATGACAAAGGAGTTATTACAAATGGTTTTGAAATTCACCCTATCTCCTAAGTTTAAACTGGTGCTGAGAATTTCTATCGAAAATAATGGAAACAATGTTCAACCTAGCTAATATCACCTCAAAGTTAATATTCCTAAGTTTAACTTTGCACATTCCATACAAAAATCATCTCAATGATGGCTAATTTCAACATGATTAATATAAAACTTTACTGAATTACTAAGAGTCCCTGCAAAGCCACAAGAACAAACTAATAAGAAGAAGAAATTCAACCAATAACATACTAAGATAACTCTAGGAAATTGTAAAACAATTAAATTTTTAAAGATGGATCACAAATCAGCCATTGAACTATTATAATCAACCACTAAGTTATAACAAGACATACATGTAAATAAATTATAGGTCACGTCAAAGCCATTTAAGTTTTTGCATTAATATAGTAGCAGTGATTTTAATACTCACAGTCACTAAAGTAGTCCCATTAAGCTATCTCGTTCCGTGTGTATGGTTGCTGAAAGCTTATTGAAAATGTCAGATGCTTTGAAATTCTAGAAAGCTTCATGGAAAATTAGATTCAATGTCAACTGTCACCTCTCACATTGAGCTAAACTTCAGATGATTTGTACTCTATTTTTTATGTTTTTTTTCACAAAATCATTGTTTCCAGGCAGGTGCTAAAAATCATCATTTGGTATTTGGTCTTTGTTACTTTGATAATGTTTAGAATATTTCAGTACAAAATGATCTTAGATTCATTAAAAGAGGAAATACTTAGTCACTTATTTTAACATTGTGTTGATGCATTCCACGATCAAACAAGTGCACATTTGTGGGTCATTCCTTAGGAGGGGCAGTTTAAACCTTGGCCACACTATGGGTACTGGAAAATAAGTTGAGGAAAAACTCTCCTTTCTGGATAACATTTGGATGTCCTTTAGTGGGGAGTAGGACTTGTTGAAGTATTTGGCCGTGAAAACTAGACATAAAACTTTTGTCACGTGGTTTCCAAACATGATATTGTTCCTCATATGCTCCTTGTACCGTTTGAGTCGATTGTTGAGGCCTTGATCTCTATTTTCCTCATTGGTAGGCCATAATGGTTAATGACAGTGCAAATGTACCTGATTCTTTTACTCAAGATGCTTGTAGGACGCTTCTTAACAATGTATTGTAGTATAATCATACAATAGAAAACCATGGGTTTGACTCTCCGAGGGATTTAGCTGGGGTTATCAAGAGAATCCCGTACAAACCTTTCGACACTTACATGTTTTGTTCAAATGAGGGCGCATCGTGTATTGATAATTCTGAGACCATTTTGAAGATTCTTCATTTGACAATGAAAATCCATGAAAAATGTTATGATAATATTGTACAGGACTATTTTTCAGAGCATATAGCATATGATTATGTTTTGAATCATACCATAGAAAAGACCATAACTAGGAGGAGAAATGCAAAACATGATTCAAAATCTTCTACCAAGATAGCAATATTATTGCAACTAGAATCCATTGGTGTTGGGTATCATGTAATATTCAATTCCCTTTTTAAAATAAAATATGGAAGAAGAAAAAAAATTGATGTTGAAAGCTATCCTCTCAACTTGTCGAGAAGTAGAAGTTCTGCTAGTTTCTTATTGTGTTAAGAGTTTGATATTAAATTGTAATTTTACATTGACTTTTATCTATATTTTCTGAAAGATGTTCTTGAATTGGTGATCTCCATTTTGTGTAGAATGATAATGCACCGATTTCCCTACAAATAGAAAGTGATATTGAAAACAAGCACAACCCAAACGTTGTTGAGCTAGGGCAAAGCTTGAGTGCTATAAAGAGCATTGTGAGAAACAAGATTGCATCACATATTATGATTCCTTCAAGAAACGTGACATGAAGGATATTGAGGCTAATTTGTGCTTGCTAAAGTTCGCCTCCTTATGGGATAATATTATTGAAATGTGTGAAAAGCATGATTTTCCAAGTGAATTCCAAACCCATAATAAGTGGATAGATGCTGGTAATTAGCAGACTTGTAGAGCATCTAGATATTGCACATTGTTATTTAATTAACCCCAAGGGCAATTCTATTTCAGATGGAAGGCCTAGTGGTCATAAAGTTCTTCAAAAATGGGTGGAATGTAATTGCATCATTATAAATAATAGTTTTTCAAATTTTAAGAAAATATAATTAATAAAACCATTTAATTCTTATATTATTAAAAAACAAAAAAAATTATATTATATTCATTTTAATAAAAAAAATAAATAAATATGTTGTTAAATGATTATTCAAATTCAAGTTAAATCTGCGATTAAAATACTCTGTTTATTTTAGGCTAATGGAACTGAAATGTATATAGAGTTCTTGTTTGTTTACCGCAATAATAAAATTAGTTGTCAAATAGATCTAAGTTATCTCATGAAGCTTTGATGGTCCAATTTTAACTTTTAAACTAATATTATTTAGCTTCATATCAAGTGCGAAAAAACAATTCCTTCAACAAGTGTCTCCATTGCCAAAAATTTCTTCTCATAGCTAGCCATAAAGTTGGGTGGCAATGTCGGGGACATTGCCATGATGTGGCTCTTGTTTTGATGGTTTGATGGGGTTTAAACAAAAATATCTATTATACCTTTAACATTATTATTATAAAATACTAAAATTCTAATATTTCATAACTTTAATTACATATTTTCCCAACTTATTATATTATTTAATTCAACTTTTTTATTAATAAATATTTATTTTATTTTATTTTATTTTAACAAAAATGTTTGTTGTTTGTGTTATATTAAAAATAAGTTGTAGTTAGACTATTAAACATGATTATACATCTTTTTTAAAGTTGAATACACTAATAAAAACATTAAACATGCAGTTATTCAAAAGCAAAATTCCAACTTCACACTAGTATGAAGCTACTATCCTCCTACTCTTGCTATCTAATTTGCATTACCAAATCCCAGAGAACTATCCTAAAAGAAAAGTACAACTATATTTCATTATAAAAATTTATCGTGATCATTGCTTGGCCACTGTGTCATCGTCTCCTGCAGTTCTCTGGTCAAAACCAAACGAGCCAAATGAGTCCCTAGGGGTTGAGACCTTTCTGTCGGTTGCAAATCTTGGATATTGTTTTAGCTCCAAATATTTTACCTTTCTTGAAGGATGCAAATTTTCTCATCCTATTCATTATTTGTATCTTTTTGACATTCTATATTTTTTTTTAACAGAAACTAAAAAGAGAGTAATATTCAACAGGCTGTGCACAACCATTCATCACAAGAAACTGCAGCTGAAGTATTCTTGTAGGTCTGAGAAAGAAGAAACAAAACTAGGCCAGAGGATAGACCTTAGCAAGCCATAGAGAGTTCTTATATTTCGATTAATTACAAACATAGTATAAACTTGAACAAACTGCTGATTAAGGAAGATACAAAAAAACATAGACTGTAAAGAGACACATTAAGGATTGCCTGGGTGCCCCATGAGCCGAGTGACAAATTTATCTTCCATGTTCTGAATTGCTCTTGTTGGATTTTCATGATCTTGGCTTCCCTAGTTGATCTGCACCAAGCGCTGCAAATCCTCCTGTATGCAGTCCACTTTCCCCATGATTTCCTTCAGATTCATTTCATTGTCATCTATCCTAGCACCGTGATTACTAATCTGGTAAGAAGTGTAACCAACTACATCAACAAGGTTTTTACCTCTTTATTTGTCTCTTTATTGTCCATAATTCCTATGGCCACCATTTCATACAAACGCCGAATGTTCACCTTCAGGTCTGCAATACCATCGTTTTCCCCTGCGCGGTCCATTTCCCGGGTTTGGTGAAAGTCTTGACCGAGATTGTGACTGTGAAGGTTGAGGCTTGACACCTGATTGAGCACCGAACTAGGTGGAATGAAAAAACTGTTTACTGCAGAGACCGCAACACCAACTTATAGAGGTGTTGAGGCCCGGAAATTCGCAGGCAGCAACAGTAAGGGATTCTCCCCAATCAACATTCCCAACTAGCCCGTTGACTGTTTGGAATAGGGAATCCGTCCGGTTTGCGATCCGGCTACCATAGGTCAAGCAACAAAAATAAGACTTTACTGGTTGCAGCCCGGCCCACCGAGTTTTTGCATTTTGACTCAAAGAAATGATATGCAAGTGCCTAACTAGATGCAGAGTGATCAAGCTGTAGGGAACGGTCACAAAGTGATGCGCAGGTTCTTACCTATCGTCTTGCGCTCATGAGCAACCAAACCAGATACAAAAGAAAATAAGCTAACTATCTACACTATCCCTAGGGAGCAAGGTTATCATTTTGGGTGAGCAATACATTTTCACATACATAAAGAAAAATCACAGGTAGCTGATACTTCTTCTAGAGCACATGAACACTTAAAGATATTCAAATAACCAGGTAGCCGATCATTTTATAACAACATCTATTACTCACAGCGAAAAATATCCAGAAATTACTGAAGAACATTTAGCAAGAACGTAGGTTCAGAATATCGAAAACTCTTACAGTAAATGAAACAAAGCTGAAAACGAAATAGTTCCTCTTCAACATTATTCATTTAGTTTGCATTGATACATTTCGCTTTTCACTCTCTCCGACAGGCAAAAATTGCAGTTCCTATGCAAAACGAAGTAGTTCATCCTACAAGCAAAACCAATACAAAGTTTTCCAGGGAAAAAGCCCTTTCTCAGTGTCTCGTCCCTCTATTTAAACTATAATTACAGAGCGTTTTCTTTTCCAGACCCATGGTCCTTCGATTTCCCAAACTCTACACATTCCGGTCTTTTGTCATTACGTGATCATGACAAATTGGTAACTGATCCGTTTCTGGAATCGCGCCTCTACAGCTCCCGACTTCGTCCTCCATTTGCCTCTTTTTAGTCATACTTCTGCCAAATGGGTTAATATTTCTTCCCGTCGTGACAAATTGACCGGTTGCCTGTATACTGCCTACATTCAAATTAAGAGCATGATTCAAATGAAAAATATCATCAATTAACCAATCCACAAGGAAATGGCCGAGCGAAACTCCTACTGGCCTGGAAATATTCTATGGTCGCCGGCGGGAAAAACAAGTCGGCGATCAGATAGAAACGAGTTCGGGAGCCCGGGGAAACAGCTAGCCGCAATGTCGGGTGATGTTTAAGTTGCAGCCAAGTGAAACGCGGGCGGGAGACGTCATAAGTCGGAAGTCGGGCGGTTTTAGCTTCGGAAGCCGAAAAACTTTAGCAGCCGCAACGGCGGAGGGGGAGAGCTAGGGGACACGCGGAAAGGACGGGCAACTGAGTCGGACGTCGGAAGAGACACGGATCGAAAATTGACTATCTCCTCCCGGCCGCAATGGCGGGAAAGCAGAAGCTACGGACCCGCGATTTACAGTTAACATACATCGGGCGTCAGACGGTTTAGGAGATCGGACGGAAGAAAAGTCTCGGGGCCGCAACGGCGAAAGGGTGGAAACTTCGCAGCCCCCGATCCAGCAGTAAAAGAGGCCCACTTATAGGGAAACTCAAGTATTTGAGCAATGCTAAGGGTCGGCTGTAACCAAAGTCGTTTTTCTTCACAGGATGCACCGAAGAATAGCGAATTTACTTCTTTTAGGCCACATATTCACGACTTGAACCAAAGATGAACAAAGCACACATAGACTACTGACATCCACCTTCAGAGAAACGAAAGAAAACACGCTCAAGGAGCTAAAAAGTTCAACGATCAAGCCATACAAAAATAATGAGGAGGGGCCCAGAAACTTAAGTAAAATAAATTTGGGGAGAACCGTTGCGGTAGCAACAACTAGCAATTACCTGGGGGACCTAGATCTCTGGGTGATTATTGTCTTTGAGTAGCAGACTGTTCCGCAACAAATGCATCCATCGAATTCTTCTAGCTATCTAGATTTCTCATATCACCGAAGTGTGTACCTTAATCATTGATGCTAGTCCCTTGGGGAAAGGTGTTGGA
>LPNX010194868.1:4189-18086 GCA_001517045.1 Pseudotsuga menziesii | reverse complement strand
CTCTCTTATTTTCATGTGTATGCTTGTGAGAATTCTTAGTAGCAAGATCTATTTCCTGTGCTTCTTCTTAGCATCATTGCACATAGCATTGATCTATTATTTCTACAAAAGGAAAACTGGGACCCTCAAGTCCAAATAACTATGCCGAGGCTAGAGTATGAGTTTCATTATTACCTCTGTTTTCAGGTAGCTAATAGTGTAGACACCACATGGTTGCAGCACATAGCAAACAGCAGTATTCGTTTGTTCCTCATTACCATGTCATTTCAACACTTTTGTTCCTTTGGACTTTTTTCCTTTCATTTGGGTCCTTCTGTGCGCCTTTCTTACTGAATTTTAATTCAGGATCCTCTATCCCGTAGTGCCCTTTTGTGTGAGTGGTGTACTTTAAGTCCCAGCTCACGGACGGAGAGGATCTTTTGGCAATTTAGTGTTTATGCTTTAGCACTTGCTTTGATTTATGGTACTTTTCCAGAAGTTTGACTCTTTAGCTGCCTCTTGGTAGTTGTTTCTTGGCATGGGATCATTTATATTTAATACGCTGTTCACCTTGCTTCCTCCCACGGGTCCTTTACTGTCGCTCCTTAGAACATTTTAAATGTGACGTGGAATGAAGCCCCGACATAGTACTCCAGACTCTTCGAATTCGGTTTAATTCACAGGGGTTAAGCAGGACTTCAATGCACACCATATTTTATTCGAGAAAACCGTTAGGCTGGAAGAATTCTTTAAGCAATACACAGGCTGATACTCAACATATTTGCCATTCCCAAAAGACCTTAGTATTCTCCAGTCCACCACAAGTTTGTTCCCTTATTGAAAATCAAGACTAAACATTAAATTAAAAGAAAGTGTGACTCGAAAACAACTACACAGCTTATTTATATACAAGGCAGAAACTATCAAAGAAAAACTTCAAGACAAGTAAGGCTTGAGAACCAAACCATTTACTGGCAAGTTCTCTTCCCATCCCTGTAAATCTTGCAACCTATAAGTAGCAGGGCCAAGTTTGGCTACAATCTGAAAGGGGCCTACCCATAACTGCTGGAATTTGGTATGCTTTCCTTTTTCATCATGGGGGTGGTCCCACTTGAGGACCAAATCTCCTACTTCAAAGTCCTTTTTCCCAGCTTTATGTTTGTCAAACCATCTTTTGACTACCTCCTGCTGTTGTCTGAAGCGTTCTCTAGCTTTGGATCTGGCTTCTTCTGCTTTTAGGAGATTATATATTCTTATTTGTAGAACCTCATCATCCGACCCCCTAGACTCTTGAGCTAGTATGGAAGAAGGTAGCAGAATATTGGGAGGCAGGATGGCTTCCTTTCCGTACACGAGGGTATAGGGTGACACTCCTACGACAGACTTGGGAGTGACTCTGTTAGCCCACAGGGAGTTGGGTAAGGATGAGTGCCAACTTCACTGGTTTTCTATGACAGTCTTCTTCAGGATTCTAATGAGGTTTTTATTGGAGGATTCAGCCAGGCCATTCCCTTGCGGATAGTAGTTAGCAGAATAATGTAATTTTATCCCTTTCTCATGAGCAAAA
This sequence comes from Pseudotsuga menziesii, assembly GCA_001517045.1. NCBI lineage: Eukaryota > Viridiplantae > Streptophyta > Pinopsida > Pinales > Pinaceae > Pseudotsuga > Pseudotsuga menziesii. The sequence goes on along the minus strand of LPNX010194868.1, from coordinate 16,540 downwards.
GCAGTCAATTTAATGGATGAAAAGTATTTATCATTATCAAAAACTAACGAAACTGGAACTCCAAACCTGGTCATGATATGATCTTGTAAGAAGCTGATGACTTCATCCTCGTTTATCTTGCGCAATGGGATAGCCTCGACCCAGCGAGTGAAACAATCAGTTGCAGTTAGAATATACTTGTGCAGCAGGGAGGAATTTGGCTTTATTTCTCCAATGACGTCTATTCCCCATTGTTCGAAAGGCTCTGTGATCATTACTGGCTTTAGAGGTGCTGTTGCTCTAGGTTGTCTTCCACCACATCTTTGGCAAGTATCACATTTTCTGATGTGTGCGTGTGCATCCCTAAAGAGTGTTGGCCAATAGTAACCGGCTCTGAGAACCTTGTGGGCTGTAGTGTCCCCTGAATAATGTCCCCCAGCCGGGCCATCATGCAACTCAGACATCACCTTCTCAGCATCTTCTTTCTCCAAGCATCTCAGGAGGACCCCATCATAGTTTTTTCTGAACAATACGCCCTCTACGATTTGGTAGGAAGCTGATTTCAAATGTAGAGCTCTTCTTTGTTTGGAACTCCAATGTTCCGGTAACACCCTTGACTGCAAGTAATGCACAAGATCTCTATACCATGACTCAGGAGCTGTGAATAAAGGGAAAACATCCGTTACATGCAAATCAGCTTCATCTTCCCATGTTTGTTCTTCATTGTTTGTCTTCCCAGTCATTAGTTTGCATAACCCTTGACCTTTTACTATAGTAGCTGGCTTGAATTCAAGATCGTATTCTTGAAGCGCTGTTACCCAGTTGGCCCTTCTTTCTTCTAATTCTTTTTGAATGAGAAGGGATCTTACAGCTGGGTAAGGGACTATTACCTTGGTACGATTTTTTAGTATATAAGGCCTGAATTGCTTTACTGCCTTAAATACCGCGTATGCCTGCTTATCAATGGCTGGGTAGTTTAATTCAGCTCCTTGTAGCCCAGTGCTCATAAAAGAGATTGGGAATTCATCACCCCCTTCTTCCTTTTGCGTGAGTACCGCTGCTAATGAATCATCGGAAGCAAATGTATACAAAATAAAGTCCTTATCAAAGTCTGGAGTTTTCAAAGAGGGCGCATGTGCAACAGCAGTCTTGATTTTACTGAAAGCGTTCTTTTCCGTTTCAGTCCACTTAAATTGTGCGTTTTGCTTGACCATCTGCTGTAATGGTTTAACAGTCTGGGCAAAATCAGGCACAAACCTACGCACGAAGTTTATTGTTCCCATGAAGGATTGCATTCCTTTTTTATTATGAGGCATGGGGATTTGTTCAATGGCCTTGTTTCTTTCTGGGTCTATAGATATACCTCTCTTTGAAACTATATGCCCCAGTAACTTGCCCTCTGTGACTGCGAATACGCACTTCTTAGGATTGAGTGAGATGCCATACTTCCGACAACGCTCGAAAATTTGCTTTAGGTGGAACGCGTGCTCCTCTCTTTTCTTAGAAAATATTGTGATATCATCAAGGTAGACCACCACACTTCGTCCAATCAGTCCACGGAAAGCTATGTCCATAGCTCTATGAAACGTCGCTCTGGCATTAATCAGTCCAAACGGCATCCTTCTATATGCGAAAGTTCCCCATTTCGTTCTGAATGTTGTCTTCAATCTATCTTCCTCGGCCACTAACACTTGGTTGTAGCCAGAGAATCTGTCTAACAATGAAAACAATTCAGACCCAGAAACCATCTGTAGCAATTGCTCCATGGGGGGTACCGGATAGTTGTCTTTGTCTGAGGCGCGGTTTAAGTTTCTGAAGTCCACGCACAGTCTGATTTCTCCCAACTTCTTTCTGACCGGTACCAAATTTGACACCCACTCAGAGTTCCTTACTTTAAAAATAATCCCGGCATCCAACAATTTCTTTACCTCGCTTTGAATTAGTGGCTCCAACTTAGGGTGCATCTTCCTTAACGGCTGCTGATATGGCTTGACGCCCGCTTTAATAGGAATGACATGCCTGATAATGTTGGTGTCGTAGGTCTTCAGATCTGCGTATGTCCATGCAAAGACATCTTTATACTGTTTGAACAAGCGGAGGAACCTGTCTCTTTCTGCTGGTGAGCAGCATTTTCCGAGGTTCACAAACTTGGGCTTAGTTTCAGTCCCTAAGTTTATCAGCTCGAACTGTAGAGTTGAGCTATGTGTCTTCACATTAGCGGGTCTTCTAAATTTTTCATTCAAGTCGAACATCTTCTCTAATGTTCTGACCCCTTTGGGAATGAAATTGTCATATTTCATTTCGGCCTGATGTTCCTCATCATCGATGATGGCTCCTTTAAAGGTCTCATCATTTGTCAAGCACTCGATTATTTGCTGATCGTCGTCAAATACTCGCAAGTTGGTGATCATGTCAGGAACTGATGGCCTAAAAAGCAGTTCAATAGAACATTTGTTATTAGTGGGGACCAACCTGGTGGCTGATGTAGCTAGAAGATCAGCGGCTGCATTTTTTATTCTTGGGATTGAAATAATGTTAAATGCATGAAAACATTTAAGCAATTCCCATACCTCGTTTTGGTAAGCTTTAAAATGAGGGGAAACACAGTGTATTTGATTTCTTATTTGCTTTACAACTATTTCCGAATCCCCAAAAACTTTTAAATTACGAACCTGTAGCTCGATTGCTTTCTTGAGTCCCTGCAGCAGTGCTTCATATTCAGCCGTATTGTTAGTACATTCGAACTCTAATCTACAGGATAGGAAGTGCTTATTTTTTTGTGGATCAATGAGGACGCAGCCGGCCCCTGACCCTTCTAACGTTTTCGAGCCGTCAAAATATAAAGTCCAGAAAACATTATCTATTGAAAATGAATCTACTCCTACAGCTAAATCTACTATTTTACAGTCAGCTCATCAGCCCGAGAAAAACGAAGGAGATCAGGCTGGGTGTCCGGTGTGTTGCTAGCCTCTTCTGCTTGATAATTCCCTGGTTCTAGTTCAAGAAAGTAGTTTCCCAATACAGATTCGACCGGTACATTCTTCTCATCTAATTGAGTGACATTGTACTTCATCTGAGGTTCTCTCAAAATCTTGATCTGATTAGGACTCCCTTTGTGTGGCAACCAAAGATGTGACCAATCTGTGGCGAAATACCCATTTAATTTGGCTGACCAATCTCTGCTCAGGACCAGGCCGTAAGCATCTGGTATGTCAGCCACTACGATGTTAATAATTTGGCATACTTTATCATTGGATGCCAGACGGATCAGGACGTCTTCCATTTCACCAATTACCTTGACGTCCGTCCTATCCAATTGCACCACCCTCCATGTGGATGGCTTAGGCTGTCCGTTTATTTTCTTACATACTGATATGGGCATGACATTAATTGATGCCCCTGAGTCCACTAGGCAATTGTGTACGTTATGATTGAAAATTTCAAATGTCAGGAGGAAAGGTGGATGCTTGGTTTTATACTTACCTCCAACGCTAGCTTCTCCAATCTCTTCTTCGTCCCGAGGCTGATTGTCGGCGGGCAGCTTTTCTTCCGACGTTTCAAGTGCCTTCAATAACTTTTCTTTCTGTTGAGGTACTTTTCACATTTCAAACAGCGGGACTTTGGCCTTTATCTTCTTTAGATCTTCGACAATGTCATATTCGATTAGTTTTCTAGTGGACTGAGATTTATCAGCACTCGCATTCTCATCGTTTGGCTTAGGTGGCATTCTGTTTTGCTTCGGATCCTGACTGGTAATGGTAAATTCCAGAATCTGATCAACCAATGATTCGTCTTGAAATTTCTTTTTTATATTTCTTTATAGCCTTCGAATCTTTGGGAGTAGAATATTGTCATCACTAACCGCCCCTTTGCTCCTAGTTGTTACATTAGCCTCCCTGATAGCTTTGCGTCCCTGGGTATTTTCTTCCTCTGCATCGAGTAAGGAGACAGAATTCCATAATGCCATGGTCTCGTCCTCCTGTCCTTTTGTAGAAGTGGAAGCAACATTTTCGTTCTTTTCATCTTCATCTTCCTCCGTTAGTCTTGAATCCAACATCTGATTCATGACCAATGTCATTGAATTTATCCATTGCGGACAGTTCTTTTCAGAATGGGGCTGTTGATGAAAAGTACAGAAATTTTCCATCCCTATCTTTGTCAGATTCATGGAGGTAGTTTTTTGAGGAGGAGGTTGGGTCTGATTTCCATCCTCCCTTTTTTTATAATATGGCCTAAAAAATTTTTGTGCTTCTTTTTCCTTTTCTAAGTCGATGATCTTATTGGACAGCTTTTGCATCATTTTAGCCATGCTTTCATAGTCTGGTGTCTTTTCTTCTTTAGGCTTAGTGAACAATAAGGTTTTTCTTCCCGCAACTTTCTCTCCTGATTGTTCCGGATAGTCCTCCACACTCTCTCTTTCTACTTCCACCACTTCTGCCTCTTCATAGGTCTCTGTTAAGGTAGGCTTGGCCCTACCTTTTGCAAACATGGCTAAATCAGGACCTAAAGCTGAGGTATAGTATTCGATTAGTACTTTGTCTGAAGGCTTATCTGTTTCAGAGAAATTCTTAAGATATGCTACAAACCTTTGTGTGAAGCTATGCACTTTTTCCTTTTTCTCTTTCTTTAATGCACACAGTCCTTTCATGAGGGCAGCGTGAGTCTTTTGGACTGCGTACTTACTTCTGAACATCCTCTCGAAGGTATCCCAGTCTGGGATAGAGTTAACGGGCAATCCAAAATACCACAAGGCCGCAGCTCCTTTGAGGGTGTGCGGGAACAGTTTACACACTACATCTTCGTGTTCCCCAGCCCTCAGACCTTCTATTGCCAAGTAGAAACTTTGTAGGTGGTCATCCACTAGGATTTTCTCATTTGGATCAAATTTGGGCAGTAGCTTCTCAAAGGCTTGAGGTAGGTCATGCAAAGGTGGGGTCAGATTTAGAGGTGATCTCGCTTTCCATGCCGGTGGTGGAGGATTAGGTGGGGGTTGATTGGCGTTAACGCTGACCATGAGTTGAGGTGGAGAGTGAGGGGGTGAACCAACGAGAGAGTGAGGACGTGAACCAACCAGGGTGTGAACAGGAGAATTGTAAGGAGTGTCTGGACCTACTTGGTTCAAAGGCAATTCAACCTCCTGTATGGTAGTTTCCACAAGTTCTTCCCAGTCTCCGACCAACACCGAATCTTCAATTAGGGGACGGTATTTCTTCTTGTACTCTCTTCTAGGAAATTCGTGGATAATAGGAAACCCTCCAATCTTTTTTACATAAGCACGAGTATGTCTTCTCAAATCATTAACGCTTTCGTTACGAATAGGATATAGATGTTCTCTATTTTCTTCTTCCGGAATTGAAATACGTGGTCCACTACTTTCAGAACTGTAACCAGTGGAATAATCTCGGGAAAACAGGTTTCCTCAGCCAGCCATGCACTGGCGGCCCTCCTTCTAGCGCCAAAAACTGTTGAGGCCCGAAAATTCGCAGGCAGCAACAGTAAGGGATTCTCCCCAATCAACGTTCCCAACTAGCCCGTTGACTGTTTGGAATAGGGAATCCGTCTGGTTTGCGGTCCGGCTACTGTAGGTCAAGCAACAAAAATAAGACTTTACCGGTTGCGGCCTGGCCCACCGAGTTTTTGCATTTTGACTTAAAGAAATGATATGCAGGTGCCTAACTAGATGCAGAGTGATCAAGCTGCAGGGAACGGTCACAAAGTGATGCGCAGGTTCTTACCTCTCATCTTGCACTCGCGAGCAACCAAACCAGATACAAAATAAAATAAGCTAACTATCTACACTATCCCTAGGGAGCAAGGTTATCATTTTGGGTGAGCAATACATTTTCACATACATAAAGAAAAATCACAGGTAGCTGATACTTCTTCTAGAGCACATGAACACTTAAAGATATTCAAATAACCAGGTAGCTGATCATTTTATAACAACATCTATTACTCACAGCGAAAAATATCCAGAAATTACTGAAGAACATTTAGCAAGAACGTAGGTTTAGAATATCAAAAACTCTTACAGTAAATGAAACAAAGCTGAAAACGAAATAGTTCCTCTTCAACATTATTCATTTAGTTTGCATTGATACATTTCGCTTTTCACTCTCTCCGACAAGCAAAAATTGCAGTTCCTATACAAAACGAAGTAGTTCATCTTACAAGCAAAACCAATACAAAGTTTTCCAGGGAAAAAGCCCTTTCTCAATGTCTCGTCCCTCTATTTAAACTATAATTACAGAGCGTTTTCTTTTCTAGACCCATGGTCCTTCGATTTCCCAAACTCTACACATTCCGGTCTTTTGTCATTACGTGATCATGACAAATTGGTAACTGATCCGTTTCTGGAATCGCGCCTCTACAGCTCCCGACTTCGTCCTCCATTTGCCTCTTTTTAGTCATACTTCTGCCAAATGGGTTAATCTTTCTTCCTGTCGTGACAAATTGACCGGTTGCCTGTATACTGCCTGCATTCAAATTAAGAGCATGATTCAAACGACAAATATCATCAATTAACTAATCCACAAGGAAATGGCCGAGCGAAACTCCTACTGGCCTGGCAATATTCTATGGTCACCGGCGGGAAAAACAAGTTGGCGATCAGAGAGAAACGAGTTCGGGAGCCTGGGGAAACAGCCAGCCGCAATGTCGGGTGATGTTTAAGTCACAGCCAAGTGAAACGCGGGCGGGAGATGTCATAAGTCGGAAGTCGGGCGGTTTTAGCTTCGGAAGCCGGAAAACTTTAGCAGCCACAACGGCGGAGGGGGAGAGCTAGGGGAAACGCGGAAAGGACGGGCAACTGAGTCAGACGTCGAAAGAGACACGGATCGAAAACTGACTATCTCCTCCCGGCCGCAACGACGAGCAAGCAGAAGCTACAGACCCGCGATTTATAGTTAACATACGTCGGGCGTCGGACGGTTTAGGAGATCGGACGGAAGAAAAGTCTCGGGGCCACAACGGCAAAAGGGTGGAAACTTCGCAGCCCCCGATCCAGCAGTAAAAGAGGCCCGCTTACAGGGAAACTCAAGTATTTGAGCAATGCTAAGGGTCGGCTGTAACCAAAGTCGTTTTTCTTCACAGGATGCACCGAAGAACAACGAATTTACTTCTCTTAGACCACATATTCACGACTCAAACCAAAGATGAACAAAGCACACATAGACTACTGACATCCACCTTCAGAGAAATGAAAGAAAACACGCTCAAGGAGCTAAAAAGTTCAACGATCAAGCCATACAAAAATAATGAGGAGGGGCCCAGAAACTTAAGTAAAATAAATTCGGGGAGAACCGTTGCGGTAGCAACAAGAGGACAAATTATTGAGAACATAACTGAGAATGGAAAGTTCTTGCTGCAGGATGTCACAATCCCTTCTGTTTTGACAAGAGAGAGTACCTATTGAATCTTCCTCCCAGCCATAATAGTTACAACCAAGGGTCAAAATATTACCTTCGAGGAGGAGCTTCCCGAAGAATATATCTGTGGTCGCAGGGCCTGTAGCTAAATGCCAAAAAGGCCCAGGAACGCAACAAGAGGAACAAAGACAGTTCAGGAATGTAGCCAGTGCTAGTCTCTCTTTCACGAAACCCCTTACCATAGGAAAGGATTCCCAAGGGAAAACCTATGAGGAACCGAACTAAGGGAGAATGCCTTCATCAAAACCAAACCTATCAATGAGTGGGTCTTCTTCTGAAGTGACATCATGAAGATTAACACTGAAATGGATATCAAGAAGGGTGAAGGGGCAGGTGAAGCTTCCAGACGAAGCCATGGTACATTGATGAGGCTAGCGTGGAGCGTGCCGTATGAACCCGTAATTAATCCTGAAGGGATGGAGAGTTAAGGCAGGAGGATGCGTGGAGGGGCTGGGAGTGAGTGGAGGCCACATGTCTCCAAAGTAGAGTTCAAACATTAAGCCATAATCCAAGCGAAAATTTAAGTAGAGACTTAGGATAGGGAAATCGTTTTTGGAGTGTACATATTTGGCATTAGGGAATAGGTTTGGTAATAATGTCTAGGTTGTTTATGCAAATATGACCTTGAGGAAGCGAGGCCCTTGATTAGCCAAAGCGTCCGCGAGAGCATTGTTTTCTCGGAGAATATGAAAAAAATCAACTCTACTAGAGAGGAGGGAGTGATTCTATCATACAACCTTCTGCAGTTGATGGATCCTATGGGATAACCATTGATCATTTTGTAAATGACTTGTATTGAGTCTCCAAAGACTGCTAGCCTGGGGATAATTATTGTGTCTGAGAGTTCTAGACCCTACAAGAGAGCCATCCATTCAGCTTCATTATTTGTCTTATGGCCGAACCCCCAAGCGAAGGTTTTTTTCCGTTTGTCCTCTGGGATCCAGTAAGATCCCCCATGCACCTGCCACCCCTGGACATTCTATCTTATTTATGCCATGACTAAATTTTTGTTCAACTTGTTCACTTATGCTTTCACCAACTCAAGCTACCTTTTAGAAGTTGATAAATCTCGACATAGTTGGTATCCCAATTTTTCCTCCAATTCTCCATCTTCTTGAGGGCTTATGCAAGTATCTCTTGTACCTCATCATGCAGGTATTCCATTCATCTAATAGATTGCTCCCTAACCTCATCTGAACTCTCCATTCTAGACCAGATAATCTTAACCTGACTATTGACAATACCACTTGACCTCAAATGAGAGGGACCTTCTTTCATAATGAACCTTAAGACAACTTTAATCAAATCATGTTTATGCAAAGGATTACATCCTTCAAAAGCACCATTACTATCACTTTATTTGGGTTTAACAATTACAAAAAAATATTTCTTGCTAACGTTTACGAGCCTCTTCATCTATCCTACAGAGACAAGTGACATATTTGTCCTTATATGATAGACTCTTACTATATATTCTGCTCCATATTTAAACAAATGGTATTTTTTTTCTTCCCTATGAAAGATTGATTTCCCGTCATAAAGATAAGGACCGCCTAATAAAATACCAAAAACATCTAGTGGAACCACACCCAAATCAACTTCATCCACAAATCCAAAAGTTATAGCAAACCTGAGTCTGCACTATTTGGTAACTTGAAGTTGTGCATTCTTACAAACCCATCCAAGTGGATATGCTTTGGGATGTGGCTTATTTTCCAAACTGAGATTGTTAACGATCTCTTGTGCAATCAATGTAGCTTGTGATCCACTATCAAATAAAGTATCAATTTTAGTATGGTTATAAATCACCCTGATGTGAAATAGTTCACTCCTTTTCTTTTCATTAATAATAGGTTCATATTTTACAACACATTTAGAAGAAAGTTTATCTTGAAAAGCTGTGGCTGCTATTTTCATCTCATCTTTAGAGTCTGATCCCAAATCATGTTGGATTGCGGCTATAGTCTTTTTTCTTCTTGCTTATTCCAAAACTTTTCTGTCTTGAGTTTCGGGTGAATTTTCTAGCATTTGAATGCGTCATGACCCTTTTTTTGACAATGTGTGCATGTAGGTTTATCATCTCCTTTGCTCATGGTAATTGTTTTCTTGTCTTTCAACCTTGTCTAGGAACCTTCCTTGACATGCTATATGAGATATTGTCTCTTGCGCTGGATGGAACCACCTTAAAACCATTCTACAACTTCAATGCATTGGAAAAAACCATAGTGATTGATCTTCTCGCTGTCTCTCCAAACTTCTTCAGCTATAACGGTGTCTCTAAACTCGATTTCTCCATGAATCCTTTCTATGTCTGTCTCTCTACCTCTCTCCCTTCTCCACGTCTGAATTGCATGTTTAAATAAAAAATTATATTATTTTCTAAATCTATAGGTGTTGTGTACAATTGGGTATGCAATCCGATTCCATGCCCCAATTATCCTTCACTATCAATCCCAAGATCGAAGGCATAGGCTTGATGCCAATCATGAACAAGAAATCCAAAAAATTATCTCTATTAGATTGAAAAACCAAATCTGCAGTCAGTAACTTCTAGATTCATGCTTGGTCGTTGATCTTGATCCATCATTGGCTATGCGGGACCATTGATTTACACTATATTGATTCTAACCGTATCGATCTACACCGTGTATATGTCGATGTTTCGATCCTGACTTTGGAAATTGGAAGTTGAAACTGTCAAACAAATTCCCATAATGGACATCCCGAATCCCGACTGTTCTGATCCCGAGGTCAGTAGTCAGAGGTTGTAAGGGGCATATCAACTTCTGCGTAATCCATCCCGACTCTCGATTCCCATCTGTTTCGATTTGGAAGTCAGAAATAGACCTTGGTACCACCAACTTGGCTGCCAACTATGCAATGGTCTTACCACATGTCGAGAGATAATTGGTCCATATATCGAAAATCCAAAACACGATACCTTTCACATATGAAGTATGTTTTTGACAAAATGTTAATCACTCGAAAAATCTCGGTGAGATCTATACAACTGTGTGCTTCCTATCAACATTTAGAGATTTTCATTCTTGGTATATTGGGATATCCACATGGATGAAGTATTAAGCAAGTACATGTCGACACATGAGAAAGAACATTGGACCGTTGTTAAAAGAGTATGGAGGTATTTGCGTGGAACAACATATTATGCAATCTGCTACCAAGGAAAACCTAAAACTAATAAAACAATACATGAACATGGTTTTGTTGACTCTAAATGGGTTGAGATCTTGATCGTAGAAGGTTGATCAATGGATATGTTCTCACATTATTCACTGGGGTAGTTAGTTGGATGAGTAAGAGGCAATTTGTTGTTGTACTATTGACTATTGAGGCTAAATACACGACAACTTCTCATGCAAGAAAAGAGGTAGTTTGGATGCATATATTGTGTTTAGAGGTTGGGTTTAAAGAACAAGCCGTTAGTATGAATTGTGACAACCCAAGTGAAATCTTCTTGGCAAAGAATCTCGTATACCATTAAAAAAAAAGAATATTGACGTACAAGACCATTTTGCGGCACAAATGGTGGGGAATAAAACAATGTTGATGGAAAATATAGACATGTTGAATATTACTACAAACTATTTAACCAAGTTGGTGAGCACCAAGAAGTTTACTTGGTGTAGGGAAATGATGGGTCTATCAGCCCTGATCAAGTGAACTAAAGTTATGAAATCTCTTGTGTATGCAAAGAAAAAAAAAGTAGAAAAATGTTGGGTACTATATTCTTTGCATGTAAATCAATGGTCAAATTAGATAGTTGATTGGTTAACAAGTTGACATACAGTGATGGTTTGGTCGACTGCCCAACTAGAATAGTCGACTAGCTGATGAACACATTTGGTCGATGGGAAGTTAACGAACATAAATCGGGAAGGAATTTGAAAAAAAATTACAAGAGTAGAATCTCGATTGGAGGTCGACTAAAGTTGAATCAGTCAAGTTGATTGTAACAAAATAATTGAAATTTGTTAGGAAGTTATGGATCACCATTAATGGAGTTGTTAGTTGTAACTAATTCGATTGTCATGAATAAGAGTATTGAATCTATAAATAATATGTGATGGAACGACTAAATGTATTGTATTGTACTTGAGTGAAGAAGTAGAGTGCAAGAGAATATGAGCGGTAAATCTCACTAGTTTGCTGGTTTTTTTCCCTATAAAGGGTTTCCAGGATTATTTTTGTGTGTTATCTAGTTGTGTTTGTGCCATTGTTAATTTTTTTTATATCTAATTATTAGAATATGTTGGACACACTGAGAGGGGGGGGTGAACAATGTGTATAAATTTTGTTTCCTTTTCAACATTAACAATCATCAACTACTCATTCAATTCTATGCAGAGTACATAATTATCATTATACATATCATCATATCATCATCACATAAGAAGCATAGAAAAACACAGTACACAATATTTTTACGTAGAAACCCAAGTGTTATACACCAGAATGGCACCTCTCCGTCCGAGTGCCGACTTTCCTTATGTCGGCGTGCAAAAGGACACTTATGGATTGAGGTTTTCCTAGAATACTATAGCTTGGATTATTATGGAATACATTTCTGCCTTTATCTCTGCCTGTGACCACTTTTCAATGATTTCGTCGCATGTCGGCACTTCATGAAAGTCACTGAAAAAACACCTATCTTGGAGGACCCATATCTTGAGTTCTGTAACTCCGTTTGACCTCATTTCTGCGCCATCGGAAAGGTATTTCAGTTAGCTAAAACTTTCCAGAGGACACCAAAGTCTGAAAATTCCCAGAAATACCTTAAAAATGCGTTTTTTTTGTATGCGCGACTCTCCTTATGTGCAACCCGCGCATCATGCGCGACTCTTGTGTTTTGCAAGTCGCGCATGCATATATTCGCGGGTTGCTCTTGTGTAAACTCGCGTATCATGCGCGGGTTGTCCTACTTCAG
>LPNX010194854.1:0-28705 GCA_001517045.1 Pseudotsuga menziesii | reverse complement strand
TATATATTGTCGGTTTATTTAAAAATGTTTTTTATGTGTATGCTATATATTGTTATGAAATATGTGTTAGATGCCAATCCAAAATGTAGTTAGCATATGCGTTAGTTAATGAATTCTGATTTCTTGGAATGTGATTAAATGTAATAAATTCAAAATTTATTTCCAACAACCTAACTTGTATGAACTGACGCAATAGAATAGGGTTTCGCACTTGATAAGCTCGATTGGGCTTGGAAACCACCAGTTGAGAGTCCATTTGGACTTCCAGCTGAGTGATACCACGTGACAAAGCATCCCATAGAATCTCAATTACAAACCTGTACTCAACAACATTATTAGAAGCAGGACCTAAGCAAGTGCCTCCTAAGGCAACTAACTGTCCTGACGGAGAATAAATGACCTAAGCTGCTGAAGCAAGATTACAAGTGTGGAAACTGGCGCCATTAGGGAAACCTACGTATCTCTCGAAAGACATCTGTAAAAACCAGCAGATGGTATAGAAAACACAAACCGATGAACTAGTGTACATAAAAATATATAAAATAAAATACAAGAAAAAGTGCTAAGCCTAAGCATAGTACTTCTTCAGATAGAACCCATTTCTAGGCTCAAGTATCTTATTCCCATCAAAATCTATTAACTCATATGCACCCTTTTTTAAGACCTTTGACACGACATAAGGCCCTAACCACATGGCCTTGAATTTTCCTACCCCTAGGGGTTCTTTGTCTTGGTCCCAAAGTAAAAGAAGTTCCCCCTCAGAGAAAATTTTGAGGTTTGACCGACTTATCATATTGGCTTTTGACCCTATTCTTGTGAGCTTGGTTTGCTATCAGTGCATCTCTACGCTGCTCATCAAAGTGTTCTAAATGTACTAGATGTTCTTCAAGCTTTGTCATATCGAGTAACACATGAATATCTATTTTCAAGGATGGGATTTCACATTCAACCGGTATAACAGGTTCCACTCCATGAATGAGTTGGAAGGGGGAGAAACCCATAGCAATTTTTACATCAGTTTGGTATGCCCAAAGGGCAGGTTATAGCATGATATGCCAGTTAGAATGGGCTGCATCAATTGTACGTTTGAGGATAGTCTTCAAAGTCTTGTTAACAGCCTCAACCTGACCATTTTCCTGAGGATAATATGAATATGAATGCCCTTGTATGAATCCAAGCATAGTGGTTAGTTCCATCATCATGCTATTTTGAAAATTATTGCCATGGTTAGTGACAATCACCTTAGGTATACCAAACCGTGCTATAATCTGATTGAACACAAAGAAAGCTGTGGTTTCCCCGTCATCTTTAAAGGTGGGCATTGCCTCTGCCCATTTCGTAAAATAGTCCATAGAGACAATGATATATTTGTGCCCCCCAGTCGAAGCTGGGTTTCACGTCACGTAATCAATACCCCACTTCATTAAGGGGCCCACCGAGACAACGGGAAACAACAGAGCGGGATGTGACCACATTTTTATGGTGTAAAGCTGACAAGGATGATAGTGATTCACTGCTTCCACACAATCTTTGAAAATTGTGGGCCAGAAATAACCGGTACATAGTATCTTTTGGGTCATTGCTAACCTAGATAAATGACCCCCACACTCTCCACTATGGGAATCATTCAGGACAATATCCACTTCCTCATGGGTAAGACATCGACGCAAAATGGAATCTACCCCTCTTCGATATAGAGTATCACCTATGATGAGGTAGTTCTGAGCATGAAGGCATAATTTACGTTGTTCCTCCCATGAGAAATCCACAGAATACTTCAAAGTTTGGATATATATAAGTATATCTCCGTACCAGGGATCAAAGGTGGCTATCAAGAAGATATGCTCTTCTGGGAATGAGTCATCCTTAATGACTGCATCTTCTTCCATTGGAAATTTTGCTCAGCTCAGCAAAAACTAAGGAATTTTTAGACTTGGCTGACTGGAAATCCAAGTCAAAATCTTGGAGAATGACTATTCATTTGTTGAATCCCCCCCCAACGATCTGTCGGGACAAAACATACTGAAAGAGATTCACATCTGCCACTACTGTTGTAGTCCTCAATAAAATGTACTGATGTAACCTCTGGACAGCATAGACAGTTGCTAAGGCCAATTTCTCGATGTGGGAGTACCTAAGTTCAGGCCTGGCTAAAGCATGGTTAAGATAGTAAATGAAATGCTCCTGGAGCTTATCGTCTTCCTGGACCAGGACTACCCCAATGGTCAACTCGGACGTGACCAGATACAATATAAAATCCCTAGATTAATCTGGTGGATGCAGTAAAGGTGCCGATAACAAAGCTTTTTTCAATGCCTTGAAAGCGAGTTGTGCAGTTTCATCCCATACAAATGGGGTGTCCTATTTTAACAGGTGCATGAAACCCTTGGTAATCTTGGCATAGTTAACGATGAAACGTCGAAGAAAATTAGACTTTCCTTGCAGGATTTGAAGTTGCCTGATAGAACAAGGAGGAGGTAGATTTACAATGGCCTCTACTTTTAATGGATCCACCTGGATGCCTCTATTAGAGACAATGAATCCAAGCAGTCTTCCTGACTCGACACAAAACACGCACTTGTGGGGATTCAAGCAGATCTTATAGTATCTGCATCGCTCAAGGATTAGAAGCAAGTGATCTGGATGATCGATTCTTTTTCGAGAATGCATAGGCAGATCATTAAGGTATGGTTCGACAATTGCTTTTATACCATGGAAGGAAAATTTCATTGCTCGTTGAAAGGTTGCCCCAGCATTTTTCAATCCGAAAGGAATTTTTTTGTACGCGAAGGTACCCCAAGGACAAATGAAAGCAGTTTTATGTTGGTCTTCTAGTTTTATTTGAATTTGATTGTATCTGGAGAAACCATCCATAAACGAGAACACTTCACTTTCTGCGTAAGCATCTATAATCTAGTCTATAAATGGCATGGGATAGTTGTCCTTAGGACAGGCTTTATTCAAATCTCTAAAGTTTGTGTAGACGCATATGGTCCCTTGCTTCTTATCAACAGGAATAGGATTAGATACTCATTTCTTCAGAGCTATGGGATAAATGAAACCAACTTTCAATAGCTTTTCAACTTCAGCCTTCACATCCGCCACTTTATGCGGGTTAATAGGTCTTAACGTTTTCTGAACAGGTTTAGCGTCGGGCTATGTTCGGATCTCATGTTCAACTATCGATGGATCAATTCTTGGCATCTCCTCATATGACCAAGCAAAGACGTCGCGAAATTCCTTGAACAAGGCCGTATAGATTGCAATCTGCTCAGGAGAGCAGTTTGCACCTATATGTTTATTTTCCATGACATCAAGGGTTACAGAGATGTTGATAGGGATAGTGGTGAAAATATTTTCCATATTCCCCTTGGCAAACATTCCTTCCCTAGGTAATGGATTGATGGGTGTATCAACATCATCTGACAGTCTCATATGAAACTTTTGATTTTCTATTCTGCTTAGCTCTGGAAGAAAATAGGATCGATGATGAAGATATTTACAGATCTTATCACGTCCGCTCAAGGCTTCCAGAATGGTTTTGTCAGAAGGTAAAACCATATCGAAACAGTCTGTAGAGTGTGAAGAGTTTTCTGCCCAAGTGGAAAATAGACTTCTTCTAGGTCCTCTTAGACTGTGAGAGGGTCTAGGATGGGATCAATAGTGGTTTGAGTGATATCTTGGTAAGATACTTCCACTGCTAATAAGGTCACTTCTGGTTCATGGAGGGAAGGGAGAACCTAAGGA
Organism: Pseudotsuga menziesii; assembly: GCA_001517045.1. Classification (NCBI taxonomy): domain Eukaryota; kingdom Viridiplantae; phylum Streptophyta; class Pinopsida; order Pinales; family Pinaceae; genus Pseudotsuga; species Pseudotsuga menziesii. The sequence continues at coordinate 24,958 of LPNX010194854.1, read as the reverse complement.
TCAGTCCTATCAACAACTGTGGCTATGGACTTCCCCACACTAGTAGAACCAATATAGTTAATCGGGGCTGGAAGATCAAATGTTCCCATCAGTGATGCATACATTCTAGCCCCCAAGCTTTGTGCAGCAGGTTTGACCTGATCAACCAAAGGCACAATAGACTCATTAGACTCCATGCATCCTTTTTGAGTAAAGTTGAGTTGGTCAATAGTAACCAACTTTCCTTCATGTGGAAAAACTACCATCCGAAATACAGCCGATGCAATAGCAGACATGGCATAAGTCCAGCTTCTTCCCAAAATAAAATTATAGTCCAAAGGTGCATCAATCACTTCCACCTCAACAGACACTTCTTTCCCTACCAACTTTATTTCAAAAGCTAGTAGGATACCATGCGGATGGAAAGACCTTCCATCGAAAGCAGTAAGCAGAGTGTTTGACAGGACCAGCTCTAGGGATCCGAGAGATTTCCAACATGATAAGGATATAATGCATGTAGAAGCACCCTCATCAACAATTGCCCTTCCAATGGTCTTTCCACCATGGATGACATCTATTGATAAGGCTACATGGTAAGGTAGGTGAATTTTAACATCAGCTAAGTGGAATTTTGACATGAGACTTGACGAGTCCATGCTACCTAAGGTTGCTAAGAGGGCATCTCACTGGGCGGGACAACTTTGTAACACCTCTAAGGCTGACATTGCATAAGGGGTTTGGGCTAAGTCTTCAACCACAGAGTAGTTTGAAGCAGCCCTAGAATTAGGGTTATGCAAGGTCTTCTTAAAGACACCTTTCAGTATCTTAGGCATAGTTTCAGCAGGCTTCTCAATAGTAAGAGGGTTAGAAGTTTCACCTGTATACTTATCCTTCTCAGAAGTCTTTTTCTTATAATTTTTATTCCTAGTCTATAGCAAAGTCAAAGATTGAACCATGTTGATATAGTTAGGGTTAGGGGCACCGGGAGTGCCCCCTGCTACATTAGAAGCTGAAGAAGATTTCTACCCTTGGGGAAAAGGATCCTTTAGGATAGCCAGTTGTTAAGCTTTAAGCAGCTTCTGGGCTTGTTCCATAAGGGGAAAAAGATGAGTGAGGTGATCCTCGTGGCACAACATACATGAGAATTTGACCTTTTTCTTTTCTTTCTTGCCCCCATCAGCACTATTCATGGGTTTTTGCTTGTTTTGATTTCACTCCCCTTTATTTCCTCTCTTATTCCCACCGGGTTATTGATTTCCCTTCTAAGAGGTCTATGCAAAAACATTTTCACTTTGGGGTGAGGGGCCATCCTTTGCTGCCTCCGCCATAGAATGTTTGACATACAACTGATGAAGTTGTTTGGCTAAATATTCTATAGTGGGAGAGTTAACGAACCCGACCACACCATCAGCATGGGGTCCAGGCTTAGGTTTATCTGCATCGTGGGTAGGCCTCGGTGCCTTAGGGATAATCTCATATAAGATCCCAAATTGTGAATGAATCAAATCCAATTGCTGGGCCCTAAGAATGGATTCTTCTTCATTCGTCACTCTTGAAGTGGATACATCCTTAGATATGTAAGGAAACATAGATTTAAGGAACCACTCTATTAAGAACTCAGGAGGAATAGTGGCTTTAATAAGGCTCTTTTTCCTCCTCCACTCTTGGATATCTTCCAAGATGTGGGTAGCCTTTTTTTGCCTAAAGGTAGATAACAAGTCCATTCTGAAATTATATCAAACCTGAAGCTGAAAGTGGTTAAGAAATGCACTAGCCAAGTTCCAAAAACCATTGAATGCAGCAAAAGGTAACTCAATGTACCATTTTGCTACAGTATTTGTTAATGTTCTTTGGAATAGCCTCAACCTAACTAAATCTTCATTTAGTGAATTAGAAGAACACCATAAATGAAATGTGGTGGCATGAGTCCCAGGATCTTCACCAACTTTTCCCTCGAATTTAGCGATTTCCTATGGCAATTTGGTGGGAATAGGTGGCCACGAGGGGTCATGCCTCACCAGGTTGTTCATCAACTTAGAAAAATCTAGCAAGTTCAACGTTGCTAGAAAAGGAAGCTTGGGTCACACTGGAGCGCTAAAAGTTCCAGTCTGGGGATTAGAGGGACTTTCTCCCAAATGCCCACATGTAAAGGTGGAGTTGCCCCCTGCCACTAGTTGCGAAGTGGATGGATTACTTTGAAATAGATTCCATACATAAGCCATGGGATTGTGTGTGGGGGGTGCAGTATAAGAGGTTCAGGCCGTTCCAGTCGAAACTGGGGTTTGAAAAAAGGGAGTAGGTATCCCTCCTCTAAATAACGAAAGGGGAGAGCTCATGAATGGGGCCGAGACTGGAGTTTGAAAACCTTGCCCGTAAGAGGTAGTGTTTCCAAACTACACTCCTACATAATAAGGTGATGGGCCTACGTATGGAGTGGATGGGGGAATATGCCCCCCATTCCAAGGAAATCCTTGGATGAAAGCCGAGGATCCTACCGGACCGCTCTGGGCAGTGTGTGCAAAGGAGGAAGGAACAGTAGGTATACTGGGAATCCTAGTAACAATGTCACCAGAAGCACCTGCTAGGATTATGGGAACCAACGGTTGGACCACACGACTCACTGGAGTCAATGGTGTAGTAGGTACGCTAGATCTAGGGGCACTTACCAGGGAGGTAGTACCCCTTCAGCCGAGAAGGCTGAGGTGAAAGGAAAAGAACTTTCTCCCATAGTAGACATTATCCTTCCCACAAGAACACCTAAAACAGGTGAATCAAAATACCTAACCTGGATGATCACAGGATCGTTTAAGTCAGTCAAGTGTGTATTAAATTTCCTTGCAAACTCATTAGCCTGCAAGTATTCTATCTCAATTGTATTAAAATCAAAGCAGTTAGCTACAAGTGTTGGTTTACTTGGAACTTCACTTACTCCTATCGGTTCAAATGAACTGTTATCTCCCAAAAAGTACACCATCATTTTGGGTGATAGAATGGGTTAAAATTTTTATATCTGTGAGTCTTGTGCTTCAAAATCCAAAATTTTTGCTTTCGGCAGTGAACTCAATCTGTGGAAGTTTACTTAACTGCGGAAACAGGCCCATTTCGACAGCTAAGACAGTTTGTCAAAATTACTTTAGTTGCTGAAAATGTTTCCATGTGTAAATTTAAAGGATTGTGCTCTGAAAATCTCCAAATGTCAAGCTATATGTGGATCAGTGATATGCATGGAAAGAACGCGTGGAGGATGGTTGATCCAGCGCAGCACTACAGGACTTTTAGATGACGAGATTAAAATGGGTTGCGTAGGTGTTCTAAAACGAGCTCAGCTCGGTGTTCAGTTCGCAAATGGAAAGGTGTCAAATCGTTAAGTTTGAGGTGCGCTCTGTCAAGGAAAGTTTTGGCATCCATGGTGTGTGCCCATTTGGAAAACGCCTTCCAGGTTGCTTCTCGGAGTGGCATGTTACAGAAATTAAAAGATATCTTGAAATCACCCATACTCCAACACACAAGGAGTAAGCACTTGAACTTGAGGACGTTTATGCAATTGATAGAGAAGGATAATATGATGCATACGTTCCTTATAAAAACAATCTTAAAAACAGGGTGTTGCTGTGCTAGTTCCATGAGATGGTTTCAACTTTTAGCTGCGGCCTTATGAAGCAGAAGTGTACATAAGCAAAAAAGTGCTTTATCCCGATGATTCAGCCTTTGTTAAGCTACCTGTTTACAGTATAGGAGTTGTGCAAAGCATCATTTTAATGTCTGGGCATGAGATTAATGTCAATGCCATTTATCACTTCAATATAGGATGTACTTCTATCAGCCTCCATTTGTCTGATGTCTGAAATGTTGTGTAACAGTTTGGGAACATTAATATTTGGATCCTCTACACATACACTTGATAACAGCTTCTGTGCAATGTCCTCCTCATGAATTTGATCCAAATCTTGAAATAATCCTAAAGGGACGGCAATGCAATCAGAGAAACAAGCAGAGGAACAGGGAGGTATTAGACAATGAAGGGAGTATACTGAAGTGCTCAGAAACTCTTGATGGGAGATCACTTGGTTAGGTCAGTACGTTCAAAATCTCGCCGAGTTTCTCTCATAGTGAACAGAAGATCATCTACAGTCCCGATTAACTTGAAATACTCCTCATCCTGAGTCTCATTTATTGCTTTAAGGAGAAATATGTTATGATCCCTGAAATATAGCTTGAGGATTTACACTTCTGTCATCGAATGTTGAGTATCATTGCAAGCCTCAGTTTTCTAAACGAATATGCCTAAATCCCATGCTGTTCCCTGTCACACGAAATAACTCAAGAGGAATTTTTTGCTGAAATCGCGTGATATTGCGGGGCAATTTTGACAGCCTTCCCAAACTCCAAATTCCGATATGGAAGCACCAGTGGATAGCTTATGATCTGTAGATCAAAATCGACTATTCGAACATGCAAAACGGACATCGGACTGTTGAGAAAATTGATTTTTTCCAAAGGCAGTTTTTTCAGGAATTCTACAGGTTTCGGCAGCTTAGGCGAGCCTCCAAGAGCTCATTAGCTGCCGAAAAGGCTGACTTTCGGCAGCTAACGCATGAAACTGGCAGAAGGCTTAGCTGCCGAAATCCTGTTTTCACAGATCGCTTAATATTTTCGCCCAGATCGCGGATTTTCTAGTTGGAATGGCGGGAGGCCGAGCAGAATAAACAAGTTATGAATTATGCCATCATTATCTACAGGAGTTTTGAGCTAGATCAAAGTGAAATGGGCGTTTTGGCTAATTTGAAGCATCTTTTTGAGGAAACAGCTCTAAGTTCAAAGTGCCACATCATCAGAGCGTTTCTGTTATGTTCCAATCAAGTCCACCGAGCCTTGGAAGGCTAACTGCACTTCACCAACCACCGAGCACAAGAAAGGAGACCAACTCATCTTCACTTCCTTGATTCAAGGAATCATATCTATCTTTTGCATTTACACTGTTTTAATTAGGATGACAAGATCCATACTTTTAGGATCTTGAACTACTTTGTAAAAATTATAAAGTCTAAGAGCTGAGGCTGAACGAAGGGGTTCGAGCTTGGAGAAAATTTGGCCTATGCTTTGGTTGCTTATTATAATAAAAAATCACAGTTTCCTTTTGCTTCTGTAATCAGAATTTTCATCCATCTTTCTTTTCTGTATTCTGTTTAAGTTTAGCTCAGCTTTATGCTCATAAATTTGAATGGTTCTGTACTTGGTTTAAGTTTAGCTCAGCTTTATTGCTCATGAACTTGAATGAAGGAATTATTTACTGTTTAGTATGACCCTGCATGCCCAATGTACTTGGTTATCTGACCCTGCATTCCAAATGTACTTGGTTATCTGAATAGTGTTCTCCATACCCTTCTTGTTATATTGCATATGATTTACAGCTTCTAAGAGCACTGGCTCATTTGACTATTTTGATAAGCAATCTCTCCATCGTGCCATCTTAGCATCCCCTTGATCCACCTTTTCAGAAAACACAAAAACATGATTTCTCAAGTTACCAAGCATACTTAGCCATAACCACTAAGTAGTTTCTTGGAGAGCTAACAAATAGATCCATGTTTTTAGGATCTTGAAGCTACTTTGTAAAGGCTTTAAAAGCCTAAGAACTTAGACTGTTAAAGGGTTCGATTTTGGATGCAGTAGTCTGCTATTGTACTCAGCTTTCTTTATGCTAATACAGATCACAGGTTTCTTTCAGCTTTGGTGTCAGATTTCCATCTTCCTTTCACTATTATCTGTGTTATCTAGCTTTAAATGGTTTCTTTTCCATTGTTTAGCTCATAGCCTGATGTTAGTTTCTTGAATGTCTCTTAAGCCCTACTCTGTACTGGTTTAGTTACATTCATTTTCTTCATCCATTTTTAAAGTATTTGCTGATTAATCAATTCTTGAGAGCACTGGCTTATTTGTTTATCATGCTGAATGTCTGAATGCTATACTCGGATTAAGTCATCCCATTGATCCACCCTTTACAAAAACACAAAAACATTGAATTCTTAAGTTACCAGGCATACCTAGCTTATAACCCTAGGTAGTTTCCTGGAGTGCTAACATGAACCGTCTGTGTCCAATCTCCACCTTTGAGGTGGCGGTGGGGGTTCCAATGTGATGAGAGGAAGAAGGTTTTGCAACCTTTGTGACCTCCTTATAGGTTGGTCCTCCACGATTGTAAATTTGACAATTCAAACCCTAAGGTCAGCTAAACACAGACAAACCATAGAGCAATCACTATGAAAAATTCCTAAAGTCTCAATAGTCAGCAAGGGTAAAAGATATGCTTTTTTGAAGAAAGCTGAAGAAGAGTTACTTGGCATCCTTGAAGAGGTTCTTAGGCATAAGTGGAGGAATCACCCACCGCCCTCCTACACTTTCAACAAGGGTTACCTTCCAAGCCCGTCCAAGGTGAACTAGAAATAGCCTTCCGGTTTACTTAGATATGAACCCTAAATGTCAAGAGACTAAAGGATACCTTAGCTACACCAATAGTCTGGGGGGACAGTCGCAAGCCTAACTCATACGCATGGGAAGGGTAGTTGAGCCCGAAACTCTGTCCAGGACAAAATCCCTAGATGCGTAAAAGTCCTGATCTACGTTTTGACAAGGAATCGGAGGGTTATCTCCTCAGTCCAATGCCTCCATGTGGCCTTGTGCTTGACTCCCTTTTGAGAGGAGCTTCCTAGATACAATCAGTAAAGATAAGGATTTACCTATCGAATGGTCCACTATGTCTGAATTTTAAAACTTATGGGAATTTTACACTTCCTAGCCCACAAGTCTAGCCTAAGCGAGTAGGTGAATGGCCCTAAAAATAAAAATTACTAGTAAATTTTAATTATTGCGATCATTTTAAAGGCTATTCTTTACTCAAAAGGCAAGTGGAGTGAATTACTATGATGTTTTTGACTCGATAAGAAATGTAAAAGCAAAGGTGTATGTTTTCAAAGCAAATTATCACTACTAAAACAAATTTCTTTTTTTCTTTTTTGGAAATATAAATTGATGAAAATGCAATGATAAAGATAACACTAAGACTATATTTTTGTAGTTTTTTGAGTTTATATTTTAAAAACTGAAAGTAAAACTACTCTATGAAAAATCACATGCAAAAGCTTCAAAATGTTTTCTTTTCACTTTTTAAAATGCTCAAAGACTACTATGCACCTAAATGCACTAAACTTGAGTATGCTTGAATTAAATCAACTGTATAAAGCAAGCAAAGTGAAGTAAAATAGATTAACAAGACCAAAAATCAACCAACAAGGGAAGACATGGAACCCTAGCTTGGGCGAGCACAATAACAAGAAATCACTGAGATCACACAAAGGTAAATGGCAAACCAAGCACTATCCAAAGAAAGAATGGGAAAAACAGTGTCTAGAACCCTGATCACTCATTTGGAAAACCAACACTTAAACCTATTACCCAAACAGGAAAATCCACTTTAAATTGCAAACAGAAGACAATCCAAACAAAAGAAACTCAAGGGCTTTACAAGAAAGCACAAGGTGTGGCCAACAAGGTCATCAAACTGACAATATAATGCTTATAAGGAAGACCAACCAGCAAACAAATTTTATAAAGGGACAGGGACAAGCAAACCCTAACCCAAAAATTCAAATGCTAAGGCTTGTATGTGACTATGTACAAGGGAAAACCGCGTACTGTACACGACTTTCCTATAGAGCAACTTGTGTATGCAGGCCTCTATACGCGACTGTATGCAAGAGCAACCCGCGTACAGGTACAAAGTTTTCTAATAAAAAGAAAAATTTTCAAGGTCTTCAAACACTACCTTAAGCATGAACCAAGACAGAATACCACACACACAATCAAGGCAAAGACTGGGCAATGGTAACAGAAATAACCCACAGCAGTCTGGGCTCCCCAGTGGAGTCACGAGTTTTGTTGTTCAGGAATAAACACCCTTATAACTGAGGGTCTTGGGTTACCAACGTACTATTAAAACTTGCAAGCAATAAGCTTTATAGTATAGAAAGGAAATAGGAATATATGATGGACTCACCTGATTAATGATGATTGATCCAAGCTTTGTCTTCTACCGCTCTGCTCCTCTCCAAAGCTTTCAGGGATGCACCTCCTTCACCTGCCAAGAGAAAATCCTCCAAATACAATATTATACATGTATATATGACAATTTAGATAAACAATATATAGAGTGCTTAATCATAAATATTCATCAAACCATGATACATGAAAGAGAGTCAACACATAGTTGGAAGAAGGATTCTCTTTATTAACAATAGTGAACGAGATAAATGTACAACCCAACGCCTAAAACAAGGACTCCTCTGCAACCAAAGGATTCTAAGTTCTACTGTTCCAAAGACTTCTTAAGATATACCACCAGCATAACTTTGCTCTCCAATTATGATTCATTAATACCCTCCAGCATAACTTAGGAAAATAGAGCAGTTTTGAAGGTTGAGGAGGTTGATACAGTTAGGATAGTTAATGTTTAAGGCTTAACAAATCTCCATTAAACGTGTTTATTATTTTTGATGTCAAATGGAGGTGTATGCGAGTATTGATACTAGAAACCCGCGTATGAGACGTGAGTTGCTATAAGGGAAACCCATGTATAGATATGTACGCGGGTTGCAATGACAATACCCACATACAGTATGTGATATGCTGTGGAGATAGTCGCGTATGTATGCGAGCTTCTATGGAAAAAGTCACGTACAACAATCAACATGTGAAAAGGTAAAAATGGTAGGCTAGGTGGATAATGAATGCATCTCATGTCATGCCCATCTATAATGTTTTAGGCAACCTTCAATCCATAAATGTCCTTTTGTGCACTGACATATGAAATGTCGGCACTCGAATGGAGAAGTCACCATTTGGGTTGATAACAGAACCTGGGTTGCGCAAGTGGGAAAAGTAGCCAAAAAATAGTTTTGTTGGTGGGACCCTTTGATTAAATCAGAGAGAGAGTGTGGCACCCAACAAAGAGGGAGATAGAAGATTGGCTAGATGCTAAACCAGAGGCGTTTGCGTAAGAAGAAAGTGTAGGAACCCAGTTTAGTGCAGAAATATGGTTAGATGATTATATATACTTTGATATTCACGAGATCTTATTTGTTGAGTTCCCTGTTTTACTACATGAATGGTTGGTATGATTGGCATCTAGACAGACCAACTACTAGACAAGGTAGGTTACCGAGTGGAGTGACCAAGTGGTTCAGGAGGTAACCAGTGTAAGTAACGTTGTCTCAAAAGATGTTGATTTTTGGGTTGATAGTATATTGTAAGGGTATATTATTGATTTTTCCATAGATACCATAACTTCATATAGTCAAGCTGAATGAGATTTCTTTCAAGGACCATGAAGGAGATACTTGTTGAGCAGAAGTACATGGATAAAACTACTTGCTTATGAGAAAGGTCTCTTGCACCTAGATAGTTGAGTCATGTGTTTGGAAGGGGCTATGTCACTAACAAGCAGCTAAGAACATGGGGAGGAGAAAGTGGAGATGTTCCTAGGAAGAATAGAACTTGAACTTGAGGATGGAGTCCTAAGAAGTGGGAGAAGATTTATATTAGGAAAGAGAAGGAAAACTGAAAGGGGCTGATGGAATCCTAGCTTGTTTGAAGGAAGCGAACATGAACTTCGGTCGTGCGAAGGTGAAGGGTCTTGCGATGAAGAGGAGGACTATATCTCGATATAGAAACGACCTAAATATCTAGATAGCTCTGATGAGACCTCAGGGTCAGAGCACAATTATATAACACCAACTATATCACCTGAGACAAGATCTAGAGTTTCATCCCTTAAAAGGACGTCTAACTCAGATAATGTTAGTCCTAATACTAGTGTGCCCGAAGGTACACCTCAGTTGAACCCTGCCCGAGAGAACCTGAATGCCAACCTAATGGCTACGATAGATGTTCAGTTACCTACATTTAATGGGAATGGAGCAGAAGACTCAAAGCATCATTGGTTTCTTTGCGAATCTATCTGGATGGTACGCTTAGTACATAATGTCGATATAAAGAAGGGATAGATGATTACGACCCTAAGGGGTCGTGCCCTAGATTGGTTCATGAATTTTTGTGCCATCCCAGTCAGAACATCAAAGAAGACCCTCAAGAAAATCTGAGCTACAATGATCTCAGAGTTCAGAAAGCCCAAATCAAAGTCCCAATGTATTACTGAGATTAAGGAGATCAAACAAGCTCTAGCAGAAATTGTGTGGGATCTTGACCAAAGATTCAAGATGCTGATGGCCAAAGTAATATTCCAAATGTCCAATGTATAGCATAAGGAGTGGTTTATTGCTGCTTTGCTACCACATATTTGAGGGTCGTTGATGTAGCAAAAGATTGTGTCACAAACAAAAGAATTGGAGCTAGCAATGAAGCTAGAGGCCTCGCCTATTGCTGACGGTGGCGTCGGAATGGTCCAAATTCAGTTGCCGCTAGCCAAGCTCATGCTACAACTGCATGACATCAAGAAGGGAAAATAAGGACAAGAGGACTTATGATGCACAAAATGTAGAATAGACGGACATACCAAGGATAAATGTCTGACCTTCATGAATTATGCCGCATTTGGTGCACCTAACCCATTAAATGGGCAAGGATTACCCTGGTGTCGTATATGCCAGTCAAGAGGTCACCATGATGAGGAATGTGTGTATTTGTGGAAGGTTTTAAGTATGCCTGCAAACTTATTTTGTAAATTTTGTAGATCAATAGGACACGATGAAAAATACTATAGAGAATACCAGCTCTTGAAAGAGAAAACAATTGATACATAGTTAATGAAAAAGGAGGGGTTCCCTTAGGTGGAACACATGAAGGCCTTGTACCAACCTGCACAATTCCCAACTAATTAGTACCAACAGCCATATGTGCTTTAGCAACCATACGTGTAGGAAAACCCCTATCAACAAAACTACCAACAGAACTAGTACCCACAGCCGTAACTACACCCTTAGGGAAGGGGTGGTCGAAACTTTATAGAATGAGGTGGTGAAAGAGGATTTGGTAGGGAGATAGGTCTAGTTACATGCTATAACTATGGACAAGTAGGTTACTTTTCCAGATATTTTTTGGAGCCTGCAAGGACATGCTCATATTGTAAAGGGAAGGACCATAATATTGAACAATTCCCTCAACTGATTGCAAGGTGGCAAGCACACACTATTTACGCACCCAACCCCCACCAAACCCAAACCCGAATGTAGATGTGAATGTTCAAATGATCATGGCTGAACCATGAGACCTGAACATTGCTGCCATAACAAGAGGAGGTGCGACGACTGGAGTAGAACAAGAGAACCCACAAGAACAAACGTAGGCACAAGTAAGGCTGGTGGCGTAGAAAAAAGAGCCACCAACCGGCCCAAAGAAAAAATAAGTATTCTAGGATGTGCAATCAGACTTCATAATCCCTAAGGTACCATTAACTTCAACACAATTCAAGGACATGTCGAAACGATTCCAACATCTGTTCTAGAAGAAAACTTCCACTGAGGTTAGTAAGTTGAGGCCTCTTCTATCAAGTTGTTTGATGCTAATCCAAGATAAAGATGATATTGTAGAGTTAAAATCAATAATAGATGACATCCCTATAATACCACACATTTAGAAGAAGGTTAACCAAGTGCAACAAAAATGCAATACTGGCCGCAAATTGAGAATGAATGTGTAGATAGGCGATTATGACATGGACTATATCATCTTGGATTTGGCGTCGGATGTCAATATCCTAACATGCTAGACTTGGGAAAGCATGGGTAAACCACAGTTGGATTGGTCTCCTATCTAGCTACATATTGCCAATCAGATGAAGGTACTACCCATTGGACAACTGAGCAATGGCATTGTCGATGTGGAAGGATTGCGCACATATGCAGACTTTGAGGTCATCAACATTGTAGATGAAACAAATCCTTACCCTAGAATACTAGGGATAGATTGGGCTATAGAAAATCAAACAGTTATAAATTTCAAGAAAATGATCCTCTCCTTTGAAGATGAGGAGATGAGAGTAGTATCGCCCATTGATCCATTTGAGGGACAAAGATATGTTGAACCTGTTTATAATGAGGGGCAGCCATTAGAGGAAATTTGGGGTCTAAAATGGGCCTTATAAGAAAACACACCAACATTAAGTTTTTGTGAGTTGGAGTTCAAGAACCAATAGAATTTCAATAAAATGAGTCAACCATAATGGTTGAATTGACATATTTGTCATAAAAAAAACTACTTTTTTTGTTTGTATTTTTGACATATCTCCCTTTGTTTTTACTCAAATTTTGATCAGGAGAGCTCGTTAGATACAGAATTTGATTCTGCATCCAACGAGTACCCACACTGCATACTTTTGATGGACCCTTGTACCCCAAAAATAAGAAATACCTGAAAAAATGTGATGATGATGTCATCATCACATTTTTCAGGTATTTCTTGTTTTTGGGGTAGTGGGTGTTAGCACTCAGAATGTACGCAAGGTTGTAAAGGTAAATCCCAAGGTAACAGCAAAACCACTTTAGAAAGAAACTAGTTTTTCTTCCAGAGAGGGATCTTTCAATACATATTTAACGAGACCAGATATAGCTAACATTCAAAGATTTGTATAGATGATTGAAACAACATGTAACCATTGGGCATGGAGTCACATAAAAAATAAAAATATCACAAAGACATGTACATGAGATTTATCAAAGGCAAGGTAACCATTTCATCACAGTCATTCATTTAGTTCAGGTGAGGCAGAAGAGACAATGAACATCCCATTAATACAGAGCATCAAAGATGAGTTCTATATTAACTTTAGTAGAAGAATGTATAAAATATCCAAAACGATGATTAGAGCATAAACATTATGAATTCCAACCATCAAATACTGTGCTTCAGATATGAAGAAAACCAGAATGAAGCGTTACACTGGAAAACACAATCACATAAGGAAAGAAATGCGGACTGTAATGGAAATGACATAGGAATCTCTGATAATTCTTATACATTCGCTCTGTTATTCAAAATAATATGTCTTTCAAAACATTCAACAACACGATGAGTTCCAATTCCCATCAAATAAAATAGATGCAAATATATACATAAAATGATTCATCTTCCAAGAAGATCCATAACTGAATGACCGGCTTAATTAAAGTCTTGTAACTAAATTCCTAACTTCTAGGAATAAACTACAGCTTCAATCCTAACAGATCACTAAGTTAAAATCAACTTGATACAAGGCCTATCCCAGCATCTCCTTAGCGCGCAACATCTGTTCTCATGAATGACGGATGTATTTTGTCTTTTCAAACCTTTCCATGGCTTTCCATTGCTCCACGCTTGGGGTATCATATTCCATCATCTCTTGAATTGACACTTCCAACTCCATGTAAGCTTCATATGACACCTTGGGAAATCCTCTTTGGATAATTAGGAACTTTTGTAAGATTTCGAAAGCCTCTGTCAATTTGTCCACAATAGATTTCCCCATTATGCCTTTTTCCAAACCATCAAATTTGGAATGATCCATGTGGCTTTGAACCAACAAGTTGTGATAGTGCTCCTGAGAAAACATCCGTCCTTCCTCATCCCAAAAGGATTGTAGGTCGTCCTTAAATAGCTCTTTGAAAACCTGTTTGAAGTTATTAACCTATGAAATCATTTCATCTGCCTTGTCTTGGACCGTCTTCATTAAATGGTGCTTGTGGATAAACCTTTTAGCCCATAGTACTAATGATATTCTATCCTTTATTCCCATATCATGTAATTTCTGGTATGTTAATGAATTTTAAAAAGTCAATGTGTTCTGGGCTGTGGTAAGGGGTCTTCTCTCCATATTTTCATTCACTAACTTTAGTCTTTGGTGGGCCAAATTGATCAATATGCTTTGATCATCGATAAAGTTCAGATGGTGCCTGAATTTAATGATTTCTATAGATAAGGTGTCCCAAATTATATGCTTCTCCCCCTGGAGAGGACCTTTCCCAATGTTTATTTATTTCAGTTCATTAAATTTCTTTTGTAGCTGATTTCTGTCTTGCGATATTTTATTTTTATTCTCACTTACTTTAGCTAATTCGGACTAGATCTTTTCATTTTATACCTTTAACTATTTTATTTCTTCATCCTTTAGGCTTACCTAGGACATAGGTACTAACAAATCATCTACAGAAAAATCATTTAATGGCTTCTCAATATTTACAATAGACAGGTCCTCATCTGTGGGAGTCTGACTCATCAATTCCTCCATGATCTGCTTTTCATCATTTTGGTCCTTTTTTAGCATGGCAATTTGAGATATCAGCTCACTCTGTTCAGTTTCCCACCTGTCTTTTTCCTCTCGCAATTCAACAGCTCTTCCTTTATGTTTCATCATCTCCTGGTGGATATTGTCTTTCTCTTCTTGCAGTGCCAATAATTTAGATGATTGAACATGCTCAGTGCTTGGGATTTTCAACTTTTTCTTCAAAACTTGGAGAGCATTGTCCTTTTCTTCCAGCATTCTTCTGATTGCTTGGGTGTTATCTTTTTCACTTCCGGAACTAATAATATCTGCTTGTAACTTTTTAATTTGAATGGCATTGGCCTTATTTTTAATTTTTTCATGTTTTACTTGAAACTCTAACTTATCTACCAAAATTTGTAGCTTATTGATTCTCATCATAGCTTGCAATAGGTCTGAATAAATAATGTCACTTGTTTGCTTGTGTAGCTGTATCTTGTCGGGTACGCTAATCTTGTCCAACCTCACTTCCATCTCTGTCATCTTTTTGTCATTTACCATGGCCAATTTGAAGGTATTTCTTTCTGTATCTCGGGCATAAATCGAGGAGGTTTTTGGATTGCTTAAAATCCTTACCCGTGGGAGTAAATTCTTTGTCTCTTCCAGAGACTGCTTTTTCTTTTCCATATAATTTGCCTTGACCTCCTCCTTGGATTTGAAAATTGGACTTGATTCTGAATTATCCACACTTTTAAAAGAAACTTGATTTACTTGTACAGATTTCATTGGGACTAAAGCAACTCTCTTGAAATCATCAGAAATCTCTTCACTTGAAACTCCACCAACTTGTAGCAATTTTTCCCTTTTGTGTGACCCATCTTCATCTACTTCCATGCTTTCAATTTCAGATAGACTACTCTTAATCAAAACATTAGGACCGACTGTCACTTGTGATACTGTAACTGGTAAAGTACTTGCATCTCCATCGGACCCTGGAGTTTCCATAAACTACAACAGATTTGATGTTTCATTCAATCCTTCAATAAACTGGTGTTCAAATGGTTTGTTTTTGTTGGCCTGCTTCCTCAGGGAAATTATATGGTGAGTGTTTGTGCTATAAATTGTTTCCAAGGCCAAAGAAATAAGCCAACACAATCTCAAATAAAACTCAATAAAACAAACTAGGTTTAGGGTTTCTGATGTCTTTTCTTGGTTATAAACTTTGGGGAAAGACAGGGAATACACTCATGAGAAAAGTAATAACTGAATCATAAGAAAAAGAGGAAAAAGATGCATAATATATTCAACCAGATCCAACAGAACACAGTATTGAAGTTCATTCATAAAAGACAAGCATCACTAGCATATAAACATAAACTAGTAATGAATATATCAATTAAGCAACTAAAAAAGCTGAACAATGAAGCCAACACAGAAACTGAAGGGTAAAAGGTGTCATATATCTCATAATTTCATCATCAAATGCATACAAGAGTTTTGATACTTAACTCATGAACAAGTCTGAACTCATGAACAAGTTTGCAGACCTCTTGAAGCTATCCCAAAAATCGAACCCTCTCAATGACTTTCTAACCTCTCTAAATACTATTCTTTACAAAATCAGCTAGGGATTTAACCCTAACTACCTTCCATCAGCTCGATGAGATAAAGTAAAATGTACAATATTACAACACATGATGTTTTCTAAAAATAGTAAACACTAACTAATATGTTTCTGAAAAAGATAACAAATAACTGAATGAACAACTGACTTATAGATCCTTTGCTGCCTCAGCAAGCAAAGCAATGCCATCTAATGCCTGAGATTTCTTCTTATCTAAAATTTGCTCTTGCTCCATGTCAGCTATCCTTTTGGTGAGCTCCTCATTTCTATGCTGCAAGTCCTTGACTGTCTTCTCCAAATCTGTGCATTGTAAGTCAGTGGTTCTTTTTCTCTTTAGAACCTCTTTAGATACTGCTGTTAGCTCCTGACAATGGTCATTGACATCATGAAGATCTTCTCTAAGCCTTCTATTAGCCATCATCATCCCCTCATTGATCTCTTGCATATAGTTCATCTGCTGTTTGTACTGCTTAATAATTTTCTGCAAGTTTTCTTTATCTGAATCAACTGACCTTCCTATCATGATTTCTTGTTCATAACTGGGCATCTCAGGTATGTCAAACCTCTTAAAAATGTCTGCATCCTTATTTAACATATCTTTGGAAACAACAGGAATATTAGGGTCTTTCAGAAT
Organism: Pseudotsuga menziesii; assembly: GCA_001517045.1. Lineage (NCBI taxonomy): Eukaryota > Viridiplantae > Streptophyta > Pinopsida > Pinales > Pinaceae > Pseudotsuga > Pseudotsuga menziesii. Next base: position 8,476 of record LPNX010194854.1, on the reverse strand, counting down.
ACCTGCTTGCCTAAGTATAAGTTCATCTTCATCTTCCCATTCTTGATCTTCAATAGGAGGTATTTCAGCTTTTTCTTTCTGTTGTTTCTTTAAAAGTTCATTTCTTATTTCAAGAAATATAGCAAACAATTTAGACTTGGGCTGCCTTAACTCCTTTACTGACTGTGATGATCCTTTTACTTTTGCAGGATGAGAAGAGGAAGCTTTGGCAACTATTTTTCCCTTGCTTTTAACTTTAATTGTGCCAAATTCTGGTTCTTCACCTAAAGAAATGTCATCCAGGACAGTCATTTGCTTGGTATTCAATTTAGGATTGAGTAGCTTCTTCATACTCCACCTTAGCTTATTTGTTGGCCTGGTTTTAGGCCTCTAATATGGGGTTATCACTTCAAACATTTTCTTCTTCTTATTAGGTTTGACTGTTTTGATTTCTGAAGTGGAGAATGCTTTGCAGGTTTCATCCCTATCTTCAGTTTTAATAATAGGATGATCTTCTTCTAGCAAATATCCCTCATCATCTGAGAGAATGGTGAGTGGACTTCTCTGCTGGGTCTGAAACTCCTTAGGTGCAGCAACCTCTTCTTTAACTACAGCTTTAACTTCCTTGGAAACCTCTGCTGGTATCAACTGCTGCCTAGGCTGCAATTTCTCTTCTGAAAACAATGAATACTTGCCTATAATACCAGCTGAAAACACTTTGGGTTTACTATCAACCTCCACATGCTCTGCTACCTTCTCAATTTTGACATCTTCCTTGTCTTCAAATTTAGCTTTCTGACCTAATTTTCTCATCAGTACCTTCCCTTTGTCTGCTTGTTTTTTAGGCTGTTGATTCTCCTGTTTGTTTTGAAAGCTAGACCAAAAGATGAAAAAATCCCAAGTCTTTCCTTCATGCTGCAAAACAGTGCTAATAATCAACTTAATTATCCCATGATGAAAGATGGACTGAGAAGAATGGTCCATATGCCCTTTGACCCTGCTAGACATTTTTTGCAAGATTTTGAATAAGAAGAATGGAAGGCTCATCTTGGACACCCCCACCATATGTTGCAGAAATATGAAGTGATATTTATAAACAAAAGAATATCCACCCTCACATGTTATATAGCTCTGTAATACTCTGATAGGTTTGACCCATTCCCTTCTGAAGTTCTGGATTAAGATGCCCTTGTTCCAATCAGGAGTGACATTGCTAATAAATACCTCTAAGAATCAAAGGTGAAGGGTAGTTTCTTAAACCACATTTCCCCTTCATTCTTAACACCTATAGCCTCTGCAACCAAATCTACTGTCAGTTTGAACTTCAAAGTATCAAACACCACCATATCATCTTTATAACCTTGTGCAAACCTACAGGAAACTTCAGAATTGTAACCATTTATTCTCTTAAAGAAGTCCATCCAGACAGCCTGCTGGAAAAGTTCAACACACCCTGGAAGTTTCTCCATCCAACCTATATTAGTAGGTTCTGCCTTATTCACCTTACCACTCTTACCACTCTTACCCATTTTTTCTTCAAAAACTAGAAACTGTATGACTTTAGGGTTCAGTAGATGATCTAGTAACTGATTTTATGCCTCTCGAGTCTTTTAAGTTTCAATGAGCAACTCCTACAACTTTCTTGACTGATCCATTTGTTTTTTAAAAGAAAAATAAATCTCCCACTAGGTGGAATGATTTAGATCACCGAGGATTCAACGTTCTTCATTAAGCCTGTGAGTGAAATTTAACCATCAATGATACTGTCATGAAAAACAACTGACCACTGACCATCTTCAAAATGCATAATAAACCACAGTGTCTGAATGATTTAGGTCATAAGCTGCTCAAACTCCTCATTGCATTGTTAAGGAGACTAGGTATCATGCACATTATTCATTCAAATATGAGACTCTCCTCGAACTGTAAAAAGGGAACCTTGTGTTGAAAAGACAAGGATGACAACCACATACTCTGTTCATTTTCTGTTTCAATCTTGACTTCAAAACCAAACTGATCAGCCTTTTATCATGCACTAAAAACTAGGTCTTCATACTGTCTCAAATGTCCAGTTCCTTCATCACATGTTGCACCAGTAGCAGTCTTAATCTTGAACATCGTAACATGCACAGTTTTTATCTCACCGAACCTTCAAACTTTGACAGGATCATATTCACATGAAAAACTGATATTTTTCAACATTCTCTCACCCACAGTTCTAATATTCGTTTCTCCTCAACAGGGATGTTGATAAGAGCATATATTAATGTTTGGTTTAAAAAAATTTGCTAAAACGGGCTTCACTAGAAAAACCCCAAATTAACAGACATTTCTGGGTGACCGCGGAATACCTCTTTAATGTTCCACTATAGTTGCTTTAAACCCGTCTTCATGGTGTTTAATGGCTGAACAGGTGTCTTCATGTGCTCGATTTGATTACAGGTGTCAGAATAAAAAATCCCTAATCTCCAGGTGACCTCAAAAAACCTCAACCAAGCTCTGAAACATCATTTCTGAGCTTTTGGCCTAAAACACCAGTGCACGATAAGTTTTCAGCTTCAAAATAGAGACAGGGAATAACTGTCTTCTCATCAAAGTCAGTTTAAACGGCTATCTGTCACGAGGAGCTGCATTATAACAAATGATGACCACGATATTCCTTCATGTCATAAAACCACCTACTCTCATGATGATTCTTGAGACAGCATGTAGCAAACTCCTCAAAGCATGTGATTAGTCACTCACTATTTGAAATCACGCCAAAATTTTGCTAAAAAACTGAAAAAATTGTCAGTCGCGATATTCTTGTAGCGCGCCTTCATTATTTTTTCCCACTTGCGCTACAAGAATATCATTAACGCTATTTTATCGTTGTTTTTCAACTTTTTGTCATTTTGCATGAAGTTTTAAAGCTGTTTGAGTAATGACTAAGCTCAGAGTATGATTTGTGAGTCCATTATTTGATATAATGACTTTAAAAAACCCCTTCAAAATGTGAAGGATGAAAAAATAAAGCAAAAATATAAAGGCCAAGCTCAAAATTTTACCTAACAACCAAAAATTCTCCTAAAAGAAGCAAATAATCAAACTAAAACAAATGAGTAACTTGAAATAAAATGCAAATCAATCATAAAATAAGAAGAAACAAATTACTGACTTAACAGTGAGGATCATAATTTTCCTTTGGCTCTTTTTGAAATTCCATGCCTCCCAATAACCTTTCAATAAACACTAAGGGACCTTTATTTTTGAAAATAAAAGAGCCAACCTTGAGAGGGAATTTGATATTTGAAGATTTTTTAAAGGCTCCAAAATGTTCTTCCTCTGAGTGAAACCTTTGCCTCATGAACTCCAATGCAAAAACTCTGGGAGTGAGGAAAGCAGGTAACTTATATGGTTCCCCAGTGAATCCATATATCCTCAAAACAGTACAATATTTATACAGGAACCAGTCTCCAACTCGATCCTCAGACGAGGACTGCATCAGGCATTTCATCTCTTCTAGCACACGGGGCAACACTTCATCGAACAACATTTTATATATCTCTGACATGATTGAATTGGAAAACTGAAACATGTTGATCTGCTTGGGCAAATCAGAAGAGAAGGTGGTACTCAAAAACTGTAATTCAGTGACATTTGAACATAGAAACATGTTCAACAGGTAAGTTTGAAATTTAAAGAACCTAACTTTTGGGAATTCACTTACCTAACTTTTGGGAATTCACTTAATTGAAGATGTATTGCTTCCGCCAAGTATTCATCTATACTCAACACAGGGACTGACTGAGACTCAGAACCTAACGAAATTTTTTTAATAAAAAACCAAGGATAACTTCATTTACGTGACAATCATCGTCAAGACCTAAGATTTGATAGACCAAAGATACTACTAACTGAACTTAATTTTTGAAAATATGAACATGGTAAGGTAGGAAAAGATCATCTAATGACTGACCCTCTTTCAAAATACTGGACAGGAATTTGCAATGGACTTCAGTGATACAACTTTTGTACAATTCAGCAAGAATAGACTCATTTATAGGTTCTCGGTTGTCAGGGTAACTGTCGGGCAGGTTTAATTTTTCGCGGATGACTTTGGCATTGATTTTACAGAGTATTCGAGAAGTAGACTGACTTACAATGACTCTTTGAGAAGGGGAATAATTAACCGCGCACCACTCTGTGAATTCAGGAAAATGCAAGGTTTGCTCGACGGAAAAATAATATAAAAAGGATTTACAGACATTTAAGACATCATTGCCCTGTGAATTATAATGCCACAACCTCTCTTTACTGACTGATACACTTCCTATGGACACGAAAGGGTCACACACCCTTCAGTCCCTATCAACCAGATAGTCTTCCCGGTCATCTAAAATACAACCAGACCCTTGCAATTCCTTTTCTTGGACCATACTTCAGTCAATAATGGTAACCAGATAGATGAATTATGGGCGTTTGAGCCTTACCTGTTACCGTGGCTATGTGTGTTCGAAATTGACAGTTGAAGGTTGACGAGCAGGCAGGTCTTTTTCAATCATCTGGCACCAATAAAATAATCACCGAACAAGTCAACTATGCTTTTATAGGACCCCATTCTTCCACTTGAGATTTCTGTGATCTCAACTTCATCTGGTGAGAATGTGACTTTCTTAGGAGACCCAGTGTGGGTCATCTGGTACACTGATAGAAGGTTGGAGGCGAGACCAGGGACATACAGCACATTGTTGAAGTTACCATGATCAAGATCTATCCTTCCTTTGCCTTTGCTTTCAGTGAGAGAGTCATCTCCCAGTACAATATATGGTCCTTTCAACATATCCAGTGAGGAGAAGGCCTCCTTAGTCGAAACCATGTGTCTTGAAGCTCCAGAATCTATGATAAAACTGGGTGAGCTTGATGTGCCAGCAACTAGAGCATGAACTCTCTCTTTGTCATCGGAACTTGATCCTCCTTCTCTCTTCTTTAGGATTTCTGGAAGGGAGATGCCATTCTTCTCCAGGAGATTGGTCAGCATATCAATCTATTTTTTCATACAAGAGCTTTCAGTGTGATTGCCCTTCGAACAGTATGAGCACTTGTTCATTTCACCTTTGTTTTTCTTCTTCTGGGTATTTTTCTTGGGACCTTGTTGATCCTCTGGAGACTGCTTCTTGTCTCTTCCTTTCTCAGGTGGCTTTTTATCTTTCTTCTTGCTTTTTGAATCCACCTTCAAATCTCCAGCAATCAAAGCTTGATCTTTGGATGGTTTGATGGTGCCCATCATTACCAGCTTGTCTTGTTCTTGTGTGAGAGATTCCATGAAATCTGCAAGGCTAGGCATCTTCCAGGTTCGAGCTGTGAGTTTTGTGGCATAGAAGGTCGAAACAAAGACTGAGGAGTCAAGTCCTAGCTTTGAGAGGATGGCCAATATGAGCTAATCATCTTTCTTTTCAATACCACACTGTTTCAGCTGCAAAACTAGTGCTTTGAACTTGGAGAAATATAGCTGCAGGGATTCAAAATTACTGGGACTCAGGGAAATCAACTCATTTTCGATCTGGTGTCCCCTCATCTCATCTGTATTTCCAAAGAGTTTATAAAGTTTCTCCCATACTTGATCCGGTGAAGTTAATCCATCGAGATGGAAAAGGAGGTCTCGGGAAATACTGAGACATAGGAGGCCATAGGCCTCATCTCTCCGATTGTGCCATTTGATCTTCTCTACAGCAACATTGGGCTCTGCTTCTATATCCATAGTCACCCTATAGAGGAATTTCTCTCTCAACAAGATCTCCATCTCTGCTTTCCATTCAAAAAAGTTGAAGGGAGTGAGGATAGTTTTCTGTGAATCCATAGCTTTAGAAAATCTGTCCCGGCTGTCAGTAGAAGGCTCCCAGTCTTGATGTCGAACCTGCAAAACAATTTTTGAAGGAGAGTAACAACCTACAATGGCTCTGATACCATGTATAAATTCTGACCAGCAATAGATTAATTTCACTCACAACAAATTACAATTGATCATGCAAAATTGTCAACAATGGAGACTGAATATGGAGTTGTAACACAAAATTATATTAACTCAGTGTACAATAGCCAACCCTGTAATATCATAGGTTTCTGAATAAATAGAATACATGAAGAAATTGAATGCATGAGGAAGCATTCAAATCTAGCATAAAGCAGGCTTACCCAAAATAGGCAAATCCCCCATAGGTGTAAAAAGCTGATCCCAAATCTATCATGAGGCTCACGAATTGGCAAGGGCGCATGGGAAAGCTAATGAGTGGTGAAATGGAAGCTCATACATGTTTTTTCATGGAGGAAAGAGTGGAGGATGAAAGGGGAATAAAACAGGTTCACCGAACCTAGTCTTGCTTTCCTTATGTGCTTTAAAAACTGAAAAAGAAGTCAACAAAGTAGAAAAAGCAGAAGGGCGCCTAGGAGGCCTGGAATAAAGAATATTTGATTCCTAAGGATTTCCCAAGTACTACATGAGTCAAATATGGCAAGTTTGACCTCTATGGATAGGCAATTAACAACTTGAACATGGTGGGACTCATGAACTAGGTAAATAAGACAAAAATAAATGAATTAATGTCTAAGTGGGTAATACTATGGGTTTGATTATTCTAACACCCCCCCTTAATCCTAAATTTATGAGTAATAAATGAAAATATAGGGCCTAGCAACAAGGCTTAGTCACCCTTTTTACATACTGCAAGTCCATATGAACCAAGGAAAGAGGCAAAACCAACTTGGGAAAATCCTCCCTTAAACATGGACTGTAAAACAAAATTGTAGAATCTTGTCTCCACTCATGCTTTGATAGCATGATCAGCAATCCCCAGCAGTGATTTGAGATTGCTGAAGGTCTTCTCACAAAATGCTTTGGTGAAGATATCGGCTACTTGTTCTGAAGATGAACAGAAGAGTAGGTGAATGGTGCCATCATGCACAAGCTCTCTGATGTAGTGCATGTGAATCTCAATGTGTCTGGTTCTCTGCTTCTGAACTAGATCTTTGTAGGTTTGAATGGTACTCTGGTTATCACAGTAGATGGTAGTTGAGTACTCAGGTTCGAAACCACACTCTCCAAGTAAACCCTGCAACCATAAACACTGAGTTGTTGCATTGACAACTCCTCTGTATTTAGCTTCTGTAGATGAGAGTGCAATGGCACTCTGTTTCTTGCTTGACCAGCTGATTGGCCCTTCTGCAAGCATGAACACATAAACTGAAGTGGACTTCCTGTCTGTGCTATCACCTGCCCAATCACTGTCAGTAAAACCAATTAACTCAAGGTCAAAATTGGCTTTATAGAAAATCCCATGTGTCCCTGTTCCCTGAACAAAGCTAAGGATCCTCTTGGCTGCTTTCCAATGGATCTCATGGGGCTGATCCATGAATCTAGAAGCAACATTGACTACATAACAAATATCAGGTCGATTATGTGTCAAATACAATAAACATCCAATCAACTGTCTATACAAAGTGTTGTTTACCATTGGTGGAGAATCATCTTCCTCCAGCTTCACTCCTGAAAGGAAAGGAGTTTTGCTTGCTTTGCAATCTTGCATTCTGAATTTGATCATAAAATCCAAGGCATATTTGGATTGGTGCACCTTGATTCTAGCTTTGGTTTGAGCAATCTCAAGTCCCAGAAATTGACTTAAGAGCCCCAAATCTGTCATGGAGAAGGCTTGGTTCATAGCGCCTTTTAGGGAAGCAATCTCAGCCTGTGAGCTTCCTGTAATGAGGAGGTCATTAACATATAACACAATGATCATTAATGAACCATTAATTACCTTCAGATAGACATTTGAATCTGATTTGCACCAAACAAAATTCAGAGATAGCAAGAAGCTATATATCTTGGCATACCAAGCCCTAGGGGCTTGCTTTAGCCCATACAATGACTTTCTCAACCTGCACACAAGAGAATGGTTAGTAGAAAAACCTTGGGGCTGCTGCATATATATCTCCTCAGTGAGATCACCATTCAGAAAGGCACATTTTACATCCATATGATGTACCTCCCATTGCCTTGATGCTGCAATGGCTAGAGCTAGCCTGATTGAATCCATCTTTGCCACTGGGGAAAAAGTCTCATTGTAATCAATGCCATGAACCTGTGAGTAGCCTTTAGCTACCAATATAGCCTTGTACTTCAGTGGTGAACCATCATCAGCAAATTTGGTCTTATAGACCGACTTACACTGTACTAGTTTTCTCCCTGGAGGAAGATCCACTAGCTCCCATGTGTTGCTCTTCTGTAGAGAGTTGAACTCCTCATTCATGGAAGCTTGCCATATTGGATCTCCTGCTGCTTCTTCATATGTTTGAGGATCAGACTCCACCATCAAATAGCATTTTTCAGAAAACTCAGGATCCTTCATGCACAGACCACTCTAAAATTGAGATCCAGTCCTCCTTGGGTCATTGGGATCCCCAGCTAACTGTCCTGCTGCATGTAGTGTCTTGGCTGCCCATTTAGGCCTTGTGGGGATGTTTG
>LPNX010194837.1:67882-125122 GCA_001517045.1 Pseudotsuga menziesii | reverse complement strand
CAAGCACTTCACAATAGTAGATAACAACCTTTAAGGAAACCTTATCAAGATAGAAGAAACAAAAACATACCAAAAACTATCTAGTGACATTCACATAATAGTCTACAGAAGAAATGTCCCACTCAAACAACCCACACAAAGGAAGCAACTCACTCAAATATCCCAAACATAGGTAGTGGGCCACCCAAACATCCCATACACAAGCAACGACCCACTCAAACATACATCAACACCCTCCTAAAACAGTAGTGGCATCTTCAAATAGGCCCCTGGATACCTGAGCCTCAAACAATATACGATATCCTAAAAATACATAGTACAACAGCCACAAAAACAATGTATGACTCACATGTGTGGACGAGGGAGACGCAAATAGGTGTTGGAAGTCCAAGTCAAGAGGTCGTTGAAGAAAGAGAAGTCTGGAAAATCTAGACATCACCAAAATAAGCATGCATCAAACCATAGGTTAGACATAAGTTTAAGATCTCAGATATTCATCTTCAATACTCATTTACAATGAAGACTTAGACTGTATTTATAACCTTTAAGGACTCCTGGATCCCAGGATTAGTGAGAAGACCCCTCCTACGTCTCTTTCCCAGCAACCACCTTCCCAGAAACAACAAGCTTTGGAGCCGACGGCGTGACCACATGACACATTGAAATCGACCACCCTTTGCATTCAAGGTGCAGCGAAAGTGAAAATAATGGATGTAACTGAGAAATTGCCATCTTGCTCGGTCTGAGTGTGCGTGTTTAATAGCGATCTAAGAGAGAGTGATTCTATCCATTAACACATGCCCATTTGTCCATTGAAACCCCCATTATGTGTTCCCCTCCATTAACGCATTCCCAATTCATATATTAAACATCCTGCCAACTGTTTTGCTAGTAGTTGGACAAGGACAAGGAAAACTGCTCCCAAAGGAAAACGAGGACAAGTAAACAAAAGGTGTCAAAACAAGGTGGGAAGACAACCGTTCTAGCCACAAGACAAGGTGGGAAGACAACCCTGGTAACCACAAGAAAAAAAACTTTTATCTCTCTCTCTCTCTATCATTGTATGTGGTCCACAAGTGTTCCATACAATAGTTAGAACTTTTATCATCACCAAATAAAGAAGGAACATAATTGTAAAGGATTTTGTTATATGTTGGAGTTTCTTTCCCTAAAGGAATAGTTTTGTGAGAAATGATTAGTACAAGATTTATGATGTGGACTTCTTGGAATGCTTAGTTGATAAATATTGTATGATCTCTTACACTTCTTTGTAAATATGATTGAAGCAAGAAACATAACGTATAGGTAATTAACATGTACTTCATTCCAATAATGGAATAAATGTAGGCTATAGGGAATGTAATTTCTAGTTAAAATTAATAATAAAAAGAATACAAATTGGAATATCCCCTTCTTAAGTAAGCATTTTGTAATGTGGTGTCAATTGGGCATTGAACATTGATTCACACATGTAGTACACTAGCACATAGAGAGCACCTAGGAAAGCATATAGGAAGTAACAAGTTAGGGGTAAATAGTTGCAATACTTATATGGTGTTGTATTATTGCAAATACTTAGTTAAGGATATTCCAGTGCATCAACATGTTCAAATTAAGGATTAGAAAAAATGAAATTTTATACTTTAATGCAAATTTAAACTAAAAAAATAATACTAAAGTAAAAGTACAACAGTGGCAAAATTCTGGATAACAAAAGACATAATTTTCATCTCTTTCATCTTTAACACTTACTAAGGATCACTATGTTAAACTTAGGGTTTGAAATGTAAAAATTAACAACTCCAGATATACACAGTGATGAATGATTATTATAATGATATGTTGGAAATGTGATGAATGATTATTGATGAATTTTTTTTTTGCATTTCATCTCATTTGCAACAACATAAACTTCAATACATTGGTGATATTTCAACCTAAATATACTAGTGCATGGGATAGCAAACCTCGACACTATTACTTGCACACAAAAAATGATTAACTTGATTAACTTGTTTAAAGTAATTGTTGAAGTGTAAAGTAGCAGTTTTAGATAAAACTGTCTTCACTAAGTAGAATCAAAAGTGCAATTTTTGATACAATTGTCTACTCTAAGTGCAATCAAACTCAAGTAACCATGACCAAATGAAAAAGAATTAGCATACATAGGATTATTTTCTGATTGAGCCCAACTTGGACAACCTTGACCTAGTGTGACTAGGAAGCAATGTGCATTAAAAAGGTGCAGAAGTACTCGACTACAACAACATGGCCAATTCATTTGGAGGTTTATAGGATGGCTAAATTTAGTTGTGGATTTGATTGACAGAATACAAAAGAACCCTTGGACTTAAGGACTTTCTATGATGATCATAGTATGATCTATACATACACAAGAGTGCACATGCAGTGCCTTCCATGAAATCTTTTGTTATACCAAACTTCCCCTTTGAATTGGACTAAGCTACACCTTCAATTGAAAATAATCTTAGTGAAAATGATATGGAAGCTTGCCTTGAGGAAAACCTTTAGAAAACTTTGTCCAAGCTAGTTTAAGATAAGTAAGTAACAACGTTGTTGAATCTACCAGAGTGAGTGCATGGAAGATTCAAAACAATGAATTCAAATGAAATCGATAGATATGGAACAATGGCGAAGGCTTCACATGGGCTTAGAAAATGATCTTACCAGAAAAATGTTACCAATGTATCAGGTATTGAAACTGCATCGACTATGGAAATAATTATAATGACCATATTCTTCTAGTATATAATCGAGTAGCATCTACCACGCCACAAAGAATGAGCATCGAATAGCAGGGGACATGTTTGAATCTTCATAGGGAAGACTAGAGGGAAGAATCACACTAATCCCTTAATGATGTGGTTGTTGTACGTAGGTGGGTGAATTAATGTTGGTGGTCAGTTGGTGGCTGGTCGGAGTACTCATCGACAAGAGGGGGTCTCCTGAGGAGTCGTCGATGAGGATGTCATTGTATCCTGAAAGGTCATGGTTGAGAAGGGGTTGTTGGATCAGAGAATTCTCACCATCAACGAAAATGGATCTACTAGAGGACTCACAACAACTTTCTTGGTGGTCGGGGAAGGTGCAAAGTGGTGTGTTTTTAGACTACATTGCATTGAATCTTGGAAAAGGGAAACTAGTCAAGGGCTACATAAGGGGATGAAGAAGAAAATTCAAGGAAAATTTAGACCTAGGGACGAGACCCTAAAGGATCAATTTTAATATGGTATCTACGATGACAACTACATAAGCATACAACTATACATTTTATGCAATGTTAAAGAAAAAAGTTGAAAGAAAAGAAATTAGGGTATACAAGAAATGGATAGCCTATGATAAAGTAGGTGTGGAGATGATTGCATTGATTCTTAATATGGGATTTTCAAGAAGAGGAGACCTTATATACATGGAGATAATGGATTTTTACTAGCACATGAATACTTTCACACATAAACCATCAACAAACTTAATCAATTTGACCAAAAATATGAGAATTTGATCAATGCTATATAGGGGTATGAGGAAAGAATTGAGGACCCGTAATAGGAAAGAAACATGGAATGAGAAAGGAAGAAGAAGGAAAGACAATGGTAGATGTTTCCACGACCAATCAAGAAGGGAATACTTCACCTACCTACAACATTGTAGTTTCCAACAATTTTTGTTATGTTAGTCTTGTAGTGATATGCCAAAACAATAAAAAATCATAGTCTATGTATTCTTTTTATAATTATGATTACTTTATTAAATATCTTAAAGAAAAGGTTCCTAAGCAGATAGGAAGACCTAATTAATAACAATAAAACCTCTATGTTCTTTATCATTTCTAAGACCAACAAATAAAAACACCAACAAACTTCTCAAAATGTCATTGTGGTGGATATTATGGTTAAACATAATATGTAGTTACGGGGTCTTGAAGAAGAATGTGTTAAACTTAGAGAGATGGTTATTTCCCTCAGCAAAGACTCAACTCTTCAATGGTCAAAACAAAAACTTCAATTAGCTGTTTCCCCATAGATTTCAAGGAGGAAGAGACTATCCATGAGATTCAAGAGGGCATTGAGAATGGCAAGTAGAAATTGTTGACCTTAAACCAAGCCTAGGATGATGCTATGAGAGATTGTTTTCATTCTCAACTTGTATAAATCATGTTTTGTAAAATTGTTTTGTTGTTTGGCATCTTTTGGAAAACCTACATGATCAAATGTAATAAGCCTAAATATATTAGAATAAGAGGTAGAGTATGTGGGCCTCATTAAGCTGCAATATTTTTGTTATAATTTCCTAAGCTTTCATGATTCATTATGCTTAAGTATTGTTAAACTATGTTGCAACTGTTTTTAAAATAAATTTAACTCGTTCTTTTTTTAAAAATTATCTTCATGGCATAAGATAAAACAAAAAATGTATCTAAGATAAAACATTCTATTGCATCTAACTTAAATTAATGGTATCTATACGTTATTAATAAAAATATTAGCTAAATTGCAAAAATATGCCATAATAAACCAAAGAGAGTCCTAAGATGATCTTGTAATGCATATCTATGTCATTGGCCAAATTGTTTGATTTCCAGCACTACTTCTACATTTTAACCTCAAAACTCCATAAGGGCGTTAATACAAAACTATATATGCATGGATTATATTGCATGATCAATTACTATCAACATGACATCCAATCATCAATATGATTAAGATTAAAATTCTAATGAATACTTGTATTCTTGCTTACATTAGTACTTGTAATCTAGAGTTTAATTAGGAAGAAACAAAGTTCGTAGCTTCAAACTTAGATCACTCAATGACATTAGATGTATATCACATTTACCCTTATCTTAGGGTTTTCTAAATAGATGTTTTTCTCAAAAAATATAAACAAAACTATACTGACTCTTAACTGTATATTCATTGTTAGGTGTTTAGAGTTACAATTGAAACTCTTATATAAATTATGAAAACTGCTCTTACTTAAGTCCCCAGCTACACGTTGCAATAAAAGAATTGGATCAAGAATCTCTTCCTATTTGAAAGAATTCTTCTTTATTACTTTTACAATCCTTTACTCTAAATTCTTATTACTTGCATCTCACGCTTTCATTCTTAGTGTACCCTTCTGCTATAAATTACACCTTACACAAAGTTGCTTAGTAAATCTTTTGAAATAAGGCTGTTGGTTTAAAGAAAACTAGTGAGAGATCTGATATTTCTCTGGTCCTAGTTAACAATTTACTCTACAACTCTAACGAATCAAATGGCTACCAATAGATCTCCTTTTAATATAGTTTAATATACAACATATATCTTTTAACTATGTTTTATCAAACATAGTTAACAAAATAACTATCTTATCTTGATCTATAAATAAAACCCTAGAAGAATATTCATGTCTTAATCGTATAGTTAATATCCTAAGCATTGAAATAATTCAAGGTAATATATTAATGGAACTTCAATCAAATTGCTTCGTATAATAATTATAGGTTTTGATTGAAATCATTTTAATACAGATTGGAACTGCACTCGACTATTGACTTGCACCCACACTTGTGAAATAATTTAGGTGGGAAAGTGGAGGTGTTTTGTCCACGGGTTGGGTTGAATTATAATGAAACCCTAACCCTCTCCTTCCACATTGCAACAAATATTTTCGACTGGTCTGGCCAAGCTACGAGCTCGTGGCCGCCATGACCCTGCAAACACCTCCGATTGTAAGCTGTCTTCGGACAACCACTGAGAACTTGACCCTGTAAAGAAAATACGTTGGTTTTTATGTATTAAAGGTTACTGTGGGTAATACGCGTGGGAAAAACTTCTTGCACCAGTATGAGGACTACGATTTCGTTCTACATAACACAGAGGACAGAGTTTAAGTTATGAGTGTTTCTCATTCAGGTTGGAGTACTGCTTATTTCCTTCAAAGTTGTGACTCAGGGTTTTACAAATGCATTTGGCATAGTAACTTCTGAGGCAACGCTCTCCAAGGTGCCATTGAAATTTCCCAAGGGCTTTGCATTTTCGAGTTCTACCAAAAGAAAGGGCTAGCAGGTAACGTCCTGTCCTATTTTTCTTTTTAAAAAGGAATTTTTATTATTTGCATTAAAAGATTTTAAACCATTGAATGGTTGCTCCGTGTAGGTTCTCTTCACAGATTCAGATGTTGGAAGTGAGCTCGTTCTTTCAAGCTTCAAAATGAAGACCCTAGAAAGCCCCGGTTGTACTGAGGGCTTTCTCCTGCATTGGGATGTGGTGGTTGTAAAGATAAGAAACTTCACTGTTGGTTATGGGATGACCTTGGTTTACATGTTAGGTTGTTACTTCTTGTTGTTTGTTTTTGTATGACTTTGAAACCCTAGAGGGTATTATGGCAAGAAACTTTAAAGTCTATAGCAGCCATGGCCTAGGACTTTCTTGAAGGTGCCTTGTGTCCTGGAAGATGTAAAGGATTTTGTTTTACAAAATTGGCTTAAAGCCATGACCATGCTATTTCGATCACTGTCTGGATACTTCAATTTTTAAATAGTATTTGCGGGTAATGATAAGACTGTTTAATCAACAAAACTTGTAATTAGATACAAGTTTTTTACTTATGAAAAGAATGGTTTTAAATTTTGTATAGTTTAGTTTGAGCAAGCTTAAGCCTTGACCGATATTTATAAAAGGCCATAGGTCATTACCCTTAATTTATTTTGTTTCTATCAATTTGTTTACAGTGTTATTAACTTTTAAAATATCATTTAATGTAAATAATTTACAGTAATTTATACTATTTAAATTTTTACAGTGTTCTTAGGTGAATACAATACTCTGTTTCTCTCTCAGATTGATTATTATTTTGGATACCCTACAGTTCTGTAATAAGATAGATTCTACAGAAATTAAATTTAGTTATGTTTCTATTTTTTTACTTTTAATAATTGTTATTTACAGCTGTTAAAATTTTGTGTTAAGAGTAAGAATATGCAAGTCTATACACTGAGATAAAACCTATCTTTTGTAAACCCTAGGTAAATTTCTTTGAGGTTTACAGCAAAACATCGGTTTCCAATATAGAATGTAACTATGAACTTGGGAATTATTATAAAGACCTATGAAGTACTAGCTAGGTTAAAAACCTAAGTACTATTTTTATTGTTCCTATATTTGTTTATTTAACTTTATTTATTGTGTTTAGAATAAATATTAGTACTAGTAATAGTTCTGTGATTAATATGACTACTAGTGACTAATGTATACTCTATTCTTTTCCTGTAATTAGATATTACAGATACTTTCAGTAGATAGAGCAAGTACTGCTAGTTTTCTATAAATGAATCACATAAAAACTATGTAAGTAATCATTTACATTTTTCATAGAGAGTAATAAACAAATCTACTTATTTAACTTAAACAACTAGCTATACTAGAGTAATGCCTTATAAAAGGCGTGGAAAAATACAGTGTGGTAATTTCTTTCTATTCATGTTTCATTTACTAATATTCCTACTGTTTTAAATATAATCTCCTAATCACTAATATTATCAATAAACAATGCTATTTTCTTCATAAACCCTAATGTAACAATAACATACATATCTTGAAAAACTGGTTATAATTTTATGAAGACAGTAAATAAATTCTAAATAAACCTGAACAAATAAAAACCTGTCAAATGACGAGGTGACAACAGCTTAAGGAGGTTGTTCCTCCCAACCAACTCTTGGAGAAATCTTAGCCTTCACTTCCTCAGGACCCCCGAGCTTGTTTCCTAGTCCTCCTGGTAGAGTACTGGGTGAAGGATGTATCCTTAAGACCTTCTGTCCCCTGACTTATCAGACTTCAGCAGTAACTCAACCCTGCTTACAGCAATAAGAACTTCAGCCTAATAGATGCACAAGTTCAGTCCTAAGCAGTTAACCCCTCAAACTCACTTCCATAAGTCCCCTCCATCGAATTTCTCATGTGCACTTCATTCACACTCAATGATCACCATTCCATAATGAGCAGCCTCAGCTGTCTTCAATGGGAAGTTTTATAACAATGCCTAGGTCTTCTAGGTTAGTTTTTACTTAATGAGCCACCTGCTCCAATTCCACTTTCTTGGGTAATCATGACCACAAATATAGGGAATTTTCCACCTACAATAGTTAGAAGTAGTTTGAGGATGCTGCCACTTGTCAGTATACTCTCCACCCAGTCTCCTCCACTAAGTGACCAGTTAACACTCTTTTAATAGCTTCCTTAAGTTGTTGTCTCATCATTTATTTATTTATTAATAAAATATTCTGAAACACATTAATTATCCTTGACCCCACTTGGTCATCAATTATAAACTTAGCATAAAATATAACATAATGTTCCTCAATAACATTAAATTTTTTTGCAAATTGGGGCATGTGACATACACACCCCCTTAATTTATAACATCGTCCTTGATGTTATTTATTCCTCGTCCTTAGAGTTTCCCTGAAATAGAATTCGATATGCATCCCGCATATGACTTTCTAATTCCCAGGTGGCTTCTTCTGGACTAAGGTTCTTCCATTGCACCTTCACCTGACCAATGGTGTGATTCCGAAGCGAGATATCCTTCCTTTCAAGGATACAATCCGGTTCCACTAGAAAATCTCCTTTGGGTTCCACCTGCACATCATTCCAATTAATAACATGAGTAGCATCATGTACATATTTTTTTAATATAGAAATATGAAAAACATTGTGAACTCTTAGATTTGGTGGTAGAGCTAACTGATATGCTACCTGTCCTATCCTAGACAATATTGGGGTGCTAGCTTAGCATAACTACCTAACCTCAAAGAACTCTTTTTAGGTCTCACCTTGATAAAAACATGTTCATCTACATGGAACTCCTTTGGAGTTCATTTAAGATATTCTTGGCTTTTCTGTCGATCTTGCGCAATTTTCAAATTACCTTTATACCTGTTTTACAATTAACTCCATCTCCTTTAATTATTCAGGTCCTAATACTAGCCTGTCTATTGGATTACTCCAAGAGATGGGGGTATTGCATTTCCTTCCATACAGAATTTCAAAAGGAATATACCTAGATGAAGCTTGATAATGATTGTAAGAAAATTCTACCAGGTGCAAATAATCTTCCCATTTACTTGGCTTCTCCTTTACATACATTCTGAGTAGATCCTCCAATACCTGATTTATTCTTTCAATCCATCCATTGGTTTGAGGATGAAAAGAGGTACTAAATTTTAACGTAGTATTTAACCCTTTAAACAAAGATTTCCAAAACTTGCATGTAAACTTAGGGTTTCGGTTTGAAATTATCACCTTCAGTATTCCATGGAACTGAAAAATTTGTTTTAAGAAAATATCAACAATATTTGCAGCTTCATAAGTAGTTTTTACAGGTATAAAATGGGCTTTTTTACTCAATTTATCAACAACTACCATTATTGAGTCATTTAAGTTTTGATTTCTAGGTAGTCCTGTGATAAAATCAAGGCTAATTATCTCCCATTTCCAGCTAGGAATAGGCAATGGATGAAGTAGCCCAGCTGGATGCTGATGTTCAATTTTTACTTGCTGACATTCAAAGCACCTAGCAATGTATTCTGCAAATTCATTTTTCATGTTTGGTCAGAAATAATCCTTTCTTAGCATGGTTATGGTTTTTTGATAACCCATATGCCTTGAATAAGGAGTTTTGTGAACTTCATTTAAAATTAACAGCTTAATCTTAGGTACATTAGGTACATATAATCTATCTTTATACAATAATAATCCTTTTTCATTCAAGCTATACCCTACACTTAGACTTTCTATTAATTTTTCTTTTACCTTTGCTTGTAATTTCCAATAATTTTCGTCTTGTTCTATTACATCTTCTAGTTTTTATTCCAAGTATGTCTTGTAAGTGCTGATGGCTACTGTAGAATTCAGCTTTGAATTTCCACTTAATGCATCAACAACCTTATTCTCCTTTCCTTTAATATGTTGAATTTCAAAATCATACTCACTAAGAAAATCTAGCCACCTAGCTTGCCTAGCATTCAAGTTAGGTTGATCCAACATATATTTCAATCCTTTATTATATGTCAACAATATATACTTTCTTTCGATTAAATGATGGCGCCACATTTTTAAGGCATGTATGATAGTAGCTAACTCTAAGTCATAGGTCGCATAATTTTTCTCATGCACCTTCAGCTTCCTAGACTCATAAGAAATGACGTGTCCTTCCTGAGTTAACACTCCACCTAAACCGTCATTGCATGTGTCAGTACATACTATAAAATATTTATTAGGGTCAACAATTCTTAGAATTGGTGTGGTGGTTAATAATGTTTTTAACTTTTTAAAACTGTCTTCACACTTCTGATTCCAATAGAATTTGTTCCCCTTTTTCTGCAAAGAGGTTATAGGATTTGCAATTCTTCAAAACCCTTCGATGAATCTCTGATAATAACCAATAATCCCCATGAATGATCAGACATCAGTTACGTCTTTTCGGACTGGACAATCTTCGATTTCCTTTATCTTTTCGGGGTCAACATAAATTCCTTCTTTAGTCACCACATGACCCAAATACTGGATTTTATCTTTAAAGAAGTCACATTTACTAAATTTTGCAAAAATTTGATGTTCTCGTAACTCTTGTAAGACAATTTTTAAGTGTTCTTTATGTTCCTCTTCAGGCTTTGAGTAAATTAAGATGTCGTCAATAAATATGACCATAAATTTATCTAGATATTTTTGCATTACATTATTCATTAGACACATAAAAACAGCTGGGGCATTAGTAAGCCCGAATGGCATAATGACAAACTCATAATGTCCAAATCGAGTCCTAAAAGTTGTTTTAAAGATGTCTTCATCCTTGATTCATACTTGGTGGTATCCAGATCGTAAATCAATCTTTGAGAACAACGTTTCTCCATGTATCTTATCAAACAGATCATTTATGCGGGGTAATGGGTATCTATTCTTGATAGTTATTTTATTTAGTTGATGATAATCTATACATAGTCGTAGAGTTCTAGCCTTCTTCTTAACAAGGATGACAGGTGCCTCCCAGGGAGACACACTAGGTCTAATGTAATTCTTATCAATGAGATCTTTTAACTGCGACTTAAGTTCATTTAATTCCAGTATATTCATCTGATAAGGGGATTTTGAGCTGGGCACTGCACCAGGTAATAGCTCAATAGTAAAATCTAATTCCCGTTTCGGAGGCAGCCCCAAAATTTATTCCAAAAATACATCTGAATATTCCCTTAGAATCGGAATATCTTCCAGTTTTAATTTATCTCTATTGTTAGTATTTTCTTCATTAATTACTGTTACGGCAAAAGCTTTACATCCTTTCCTAACAACTCTCTTAAGCTGCATAACAGAAATCTGTCTTACGGTTGTTTTCCTAGGGATTCCCTTTACATTTATTAACTTTCCATCGCTATTTATGCAAGTGAAGGTTTTATCAAATCAATTCAGGACCACCCTATGCTGTTCTAACCAATCCATACCAATTAACATATCATATGAACCTAAAGGTAACACATTGAGCTTAGCATAGGTTTCAAACTAATCCATAGTTACTGCACAATTCTTAACAAAGCTAATTACTTTTCTCTTTGCACCAGTAGCTAGCTGAACTAGCAAAGATCTTGCAAACTTTTCAACTGAAAGCTTACACTTTTCTACTAAACTAGGAGAAATATAGCTTAAACTAGCTCCTGGATCAATTAAAATAGATATAGGTATTTGATTTATCTTACCTTCCACTTCCACCATGGAAGTTTGATAATCTTCTTTCCGGTTCTCTAATGTTGCGTTGATCTTGGGCATTGTCCTCGCTAGATCACCAACAATCATCTCCTCCTGTACTATGTGTATGTTGCTAACAGTCTTCTTCCGATTGGGGAAAACTGATGCATAATGCAGACCATTACTTTCCCAACACTTTATGGGTTCCTTTCATTCAAAATTATTTGTATAGTACTGTGGTTGCTAGCAGATTCTTTATTCCTTTGATTGTTTGGATTGGTCTATGAATTAGTCTTGTTCCCTTGGAAATTTTTACTAGGAAAATTTCTGGTATTATTGTTCTTAAAATTTTGATTAGGAACAAAACCTTTCTTTTTTTGTTCAAAGTTATTATTTCTTTTGGCCTTCTACTTGGTCATACTCTCCTTTTTATGATTCTGTTCATAACAAAAATTCGCTTTTCTCATTGCTTCTTCTAAAGTTTTTGGATTGTCATGTACTCAATTCTGTCTTTTATATGATAAGGTAAACAGCTGAGAAACCGTTGTACCTTAGGTTTCTTGTCCACAATATATGGCACATACCTGAGCATACTTAAAAATTTGCTATTTAGTTCTTTCATATTCATTGTTCCCAGTTTTAGCTCATAAAATTCTTTAGCCCTTTCCTCATAATACTGTTCTGATAAAATTTTCTTCTTGAAATATTTCTTAAATGTACTCCAATTAATATTTTTCTCCCTTATACCTTTTACTCTTTTTAGGTCCAACCACCAAATGTCTGCTTTCCTGGTAAGATTATAAATAGCCATCCTGGCCTTCAGTTGATTAGAGTAGTTATAAATTTGAAAGTATTTCTTCATCCCGGATAGCTAGGATTCTGCTTCTTCCCCCTTCTCAGTTTCTCCATTAAAGGTTGGTGGCTTGATCTTCTTAAATTCGCTAGAGATTTCTTCACAAGGTTTAAACTTTCTCTTCCTAGTATGGTGATTATCTTCACTACTGTCACTAGTATAATGGAAGTTTTGTTTATGTGAATCACCATATACTGCAGAAGATGATTTACTTTCGTTTTTAACTTGTTTAGTATTTTTATCTTTATGCTAATAACCCATATCTTCAGACTCAGTTCTTTTATCTTTTTCCTCAGTATGAAATCTTTCCATTGAAATCTGATTTAGCTCTTCCTGAGCTCTCAGAATCCTCTCATTTTCTTTCTTAACTGATTCCACCTTTGTTTTTAATTCCTTAACTGTTTGTAGTAGTGCGGAAGAATTCTTAGTTATATCTTCTTGTATAGGTTCTTTTTGAAAATCATTTCATTCAGTGTAAGGAGACTCCTCATCCGCATATTAGATTCCAATCTATCCATACCTATGATTAACTCAGAAAACAAAATTCTCTGGGAATATCATTCAAAGCAAAATAACATCAGTATGTTTGTTTAAATTTACTGCTCCACATATGCAAGTTGAGCCACATTCAGGCCTAGTGTCTTAATGTTTTTTATGTACAAGATTATTTCACTTTTAGTTATATCTAGAATAAAAATGTTATCCATGATAAGAAAATGGGGAGGAGGGTTATTTTTATTCACCTCAATAGAATAAGTGTATAAGTGTTTCCAATACCAAGTCAGGCCATGATTTCACAAAAAGGGATTTCCAATTTACATACTAAAATATGCAACATACCATTTCCGAATGCAAAATAATTATCCTATCGCAAGCATTATCAACACAAAGCACCAAGATATGAAATAACATAAAACTAAAATCAAAGTACCAAGTCACAAAAATTATATTTTCTTTGTCAAACTATGCATATGAATGGCTAACTCTTTCAAGGCTCTTTGAGTGACAAATTATGTAGGTCTAGAAATTGCGAGAATCTAAATGTTCCAAACAATATGTACAAATATCTTACATTTATCTCTAGAACCTGAGCGATGGAGTTGCTACATAGAAAGCCTATTTCCATAAGAACTAGTGCCATCACCCAAAACACATAGACTGTAACAAATCATAATGGAGTCCATTGATTAAATGTATAACACACTATCCATTGGAAAGACGAAATTCTAAAAAACAATGCAAATGGATTACCTTGATGGAAGATATCCGTAGTCGGGTGAACTTGGAAAATTTATGAGTGAATTTCCTCATCCTTGTTTTCCTTTGGGAGCAGTTCTTGTCCTCGTCAAATTGCTGAAAAATAGTTGACAGGGTGTTCAATGTATAAATTGGGCATGTTCTCATGGGGAGGGGAATGCACAACAGGGTGTTCAGTAGAGAATTGGGCATGCGTTAATGGAGGGGAACACACAAAGACGCTTTCAATGGACAATTAGGCGTGTGTTAATGGAGGGGAACACACTCTCTCAAAAAACAGTTTAACGCTCACTCTCAGACCAAGCAAAACGCAAAGTTCTCGGCAACATCCAATGTTTTTCCACCGAGGAACGCATAACATGTTGTTCAGTGGACAAATGGGCATGCATTAATGGAGGGGAACGCTCTGTCTTAGATCACAATTGAACAATCACTCTAAGATCGAGAAAAATGGGGAGTTCCATGTGAAATCCTTTTTTTCCCACCGAGGAATGCACATCAGGGTGTTCAATGGACAAACGGGCATGCGTTAATGGAGCAAAACGATATTTCAGACTGCAGTTGAATGCTCACTCTTAGAATGAGCAAAATGGAAAGTTCTGAGTGATATCCATTGTTTTTGTTGACGTTTTCCTTTTCCTCGCAACTTGAATGCAGAGGGTATCCAAATTCAATGTGTCAAGTGGTCACATCGTTGGCTCCAAAGTTCGTTGTTTCCAAAAAGGAAGGTTGTCAGGAAAAAGACATTGGAGGCGTCATCGTGGCATCATCGAGATCCCATCGGTGAGGAGGTATTCCTAGTCGGAAAGGTCATGACTGGGAAGGGGTCATGAGATCGTAGAATTTTCACCGTCACCGAGGATGCGTTTGACGAAGGATTCACGTCACCTTTCCAAGTGGCCAAGTAAGGTGCAAAATGTTGTGTTTTTAAACTACAATAAATTCCTTGAGCATGTGAATGGATTTTGTATTTTATTTATTTTTATTAATTCCGACAAGAATAACATGAAATTAATCTTTTCAACATCTTATCACACATTTGATCAATTCCAACGCAAATAATTTCATTTTATTTAAATTTTATAATTATATATATTTTTTTATTCTAAAGTTAAACATTAGTAATAGAAGTTCATTTTTTTGTAATCTTTACAATGCAAAGTTTTTTTTGTAACCATGAAACAATTACAATATAGTTTACCTTAAACACCTATAATAAACACACAAAAAAACAAAAAAATATTGAACTATGTTACAAAATAATTATTTATGAAATTGTATTTATGATACAAATCCTCATAATTAAATCCTATTTGTACATGCTCATGTGAAGAATAAGGGGACACCTATAATAAACAAAAAAAAAACAAAAAAATATTGAACTATGTTATTACAAAATAATTATTTATGAAATTGTATTTATAATACAAATCCTCATAATTAAATCCTATTTGTACATGCTCATGTGATGAATAAGGGCTTAGCATGACTTTATGGTACTTGTCAACACCCCATATATATTAATATAAACACGAATAAACTCCATTTCTAATAATATTAACAAACATTAACAACACTATAACACCACAAAATATAAGTGGTATTAATACCACCTCATGTTAATACAAGCACCATAACATTACAAAATTGTGATTGATGTTAATATCACTACCTTAACACCACTAAATATTAATCATGCTAACTTATCTTGCAAAATTGTAACTAATGTTAATACCAGCCTAGATCCAAACCCTAGGATCTATCAAGCACAGAGAGGGATCAAATATCCTGAGCTGCAAACCTCTTCTTAGGTATTGCAAGCAATGAGTTATTTAAAGAGAGGTTTGCATCTCAAAAGATTTGATCCCTCTAGGCACTTAATAGAACCTAAAATTACATTTGTAATCTTAGCGTTTTTAATGTCCTTCACCACCCTCTCTTGAAGTTCATCCCAAATGTTTTCAACATTGAATATGAAATCTGTACAAAAGCATAGGAAAATAACACTTGCATGAAACATATTTTAAATATATATAAGAGGAGAAGAGAAAACTATTATCATACCTTGAAACGTAGGATTGAGAAGGCAGGCCTGCAATGCCAAAATTCATAGATAGTGAGAAGCTAATGTAAACCATGGAAATATGGTAATTTTTAGGTTTGGGATTCGATGCTAACAAAGGCCATACCGTGATTTGCCCTTTGAGATCATGTGAACAGGAATATACATTGTCTGGGGTTTCAATATTACTAGCAAGGGGAGCATACATTAATCCATCATCTGACAAATGGACAGGAACAGATTAATAAATTAAGGTTGAAATCAAAAGTTAAAATAATACTCACAGCGAGCGGTTCAATTGGATCTAGTATATCGCAGCCTTGTAACCATGAAGTGAATCTTGGAGGAAGTTCAACAAAACCTGATTCTAGTAATGACTAAGTCGTGGGGCAGCTTTACAGAGCATGATTCTGGTAATGAAGCGAGTCGTGGAGACAACTGAACAGAACTTGATTCTTGTTGTTTCTGGCTCTTAAACTTGTGTGGCTATTCTAGAAATGAAGTGAAAGTTAGAGGCTACTCAACAGGACACGATTCTGGTAATGAAGCGAGTTGTGGAGGCAGCTCAACAGAGTTTAATTCTTGCTATTTCAAGCTCTTAAACTTGTGTCGTTGTTCTAGTAATGAAGTGAAAGTTGGAGGTATCTCAACAGAACATGATTGTGGTAATGAAGTGAGTCGTGGAGGAATCTCAACAAAACTTGGTTCTTGCTGTTTCGGGCTCTTAAACTTGTGTTGTTGTTCTAACAATAAAGTGAAATGTGGAGGCTGCTCAACAGAAGTTGCTTTGCATTGATTTCGATTCATAAACTCGTTTTTCTCTTCCAGAGATGAAGTGAAGCTTGGATTCAGCTAAACAGAACTTGATTCAAGCCAATTCGGATTCCGAATTAACTCATGTTGCTGCTCATGAGAACCAATAAAATGAACGGTGTCCATTAAAGAGTACAACTCAGGTGTATGAGTGTCAACTTCATCCAATGGAGCTGCATTGGTCTTTGACCTGTATGCATTCGGATAATCGGATTAACCAGGAGGTCTCAGTAGTCTTCATTTATTTTAAGGATCAATACTTTGGTCTTTGACTTGTATGCATTCGGATAATCGGATTTACCAGGAGGTCTCAGTACTCTTCATTGTTGGGTGCCTCATGTTGGTTGATGGGGGATGCATTAATTCCCTTCTTCCAAGGGATTCCAATCCATTGACATGAGATCATTAAATCATGTATTCTGGAATAGGAGTCTAGAGTCATTTGAGTTCCTTAAGACTTACATTCATCAGTTGTAGGTTCTTTCACCACCGAAAGTTTTGGAAATACATCAATGTCCCCTGATCAATGGATTCTCTCAAGAGTTATACCTCAACACATCTATTCACACTTGTTAGATTGCACTATGTACCTTGATTCCCATTTTCATTATCGGTGGGTTATCTCGCGTATGTTAATGGTATACATCAATGACTGGTAATTAGATGATGGACTACTATGTTCGACCTCAAAACATCGATCACAGTAGGACATGTACTCATAGTGGTTTGTGTAGAATACCTTTTAGCTTGGTGGCATTCCATATATGCTACCTCCGTGATCATGCCAGTGTTCATGAGATTTCAGCTCTTGTGATCCTCATTCCAGTATTTCTAGTGTATATCAGATATCTTCATCCACTATGGAGATATTGATCCATTGTATATTGTACGTGGTGATGACCACACATGACACTTTGTATATCATGCCTATTCATGGCCATTGTACTCTTATGTATCCGTGACTCTTATATGTACTTGCAGTCACATGTAGAGATTGATTATCGTATTGTATTAACGAGTGGCTGGTTCTTCCACCTGGGTCTTCATTACTCCACTTTTAGGATGGATTTTATAATGTATTTTGGCCAACATGTTACCTCTCTGACCTCATACGTTAGGGGGCATCTGTTATAGATAATTTTACCACACCAGGTTGATCACACATTTATGGCCTTCCCTGTCTCAGTGTAGAATCTTTGGACCCTATGGACTTATATTATACTTTGATGTTCCAATATCATCCACAAAAATTGCCTGTTTATACCTATATGCATGTGTTAAAGAAATACTTGCGTGTATACATAGCTTTTGACCTAAAACCCGCGTACAACGGGATGTGTGCAAAATGAAAAATATTTTTGGAGTTTTCCTAGTATGAATCCGAAGATCTTGTCTCTTGGCCTTCCATATGCCTTGAGAACACTCGGATTCGACCCTCCATTACCCCCCTTTGGAGCACTATATATTCAACCTCTTGGATACATTGAAGGAGGAGAAATTGAAGAGTAAGGAAACTATAGTCCATTGTTGCCTCAGTTTTTCTTATACTTGAGTCTGCATCCCTTTGTCCCTTGGAGCACATAATGTTCTTCCCAAGCTTGCTAACGAGAGATGGAGGATTGAAGTGGTGGAGGCCCAGGTGGAGGACTCGATTTCTCCGGTTCACAGAAGTGCTGATAGAGTTTGTCACTATTGTATCTCTCATATTTTAATAGAAATATATTTTCTTCTCCAATTCATGTGCATTTTTTAATATGGATATTGAATGCATGGATGTATTTACTTGCTTATACATGATTGATTATATATGATATAGTAGCTCTAACACATTTATATATATCATGCTCTCTTTGTTTGTTGTTGTTGAGAGCAAATTATACTTACAATTGCATTGGAAAATATCAGCGGGGATATGCTTCAACCGTCCGGAATAAGGTGCGATTCTATATCCCTTAGTGTTAGATTTTCTTATTTCTCTTGCATATTGGGAAATATTGATTTTTGGTGTCATACTGTCTATTGTGGTACCCCCAAGCCATAGGAAGTTTCTCTCCTAACATTTATTATTACAAAGTTGCTCTAATGCATTCTCATAGCCATCCCCACCTCTACATGAATGAGTTATTAAATGTGGTATAAAATTAGCACATTCAAATATGATGCAAAATTAAGTGTCAACAATTATTAATAAATAAAATAAAAATAAAAAACCTTTTTCTAAATTTAGAATTTCCTAAATGATCAAATAATGTACTATTCATTACGATTCTAGACTTTTAAATATATAAAACAATTTTGGACATTTTTTGTAAACAAAATGGTAGAACAGTAGAAATTATGATACTCGTGAGAAACAATATAATGTCATTCCAACTAATGTACAGTAAAATACTACATTTCCAAAATATGTTCATCTATAAGGAATACCTTTTGTAAGTATCATATTCATAAATATTAGCGCTTAAAATAATAATTAGGACTTAGAATATTTGTCAACTACTATTGTTGGATGTTTGGACAAATATCTCAATTAAAACAAATTCTCTCATCGAGCTTTCCTTACCATGAATTAAAAAAAGATAACACCAATTGATTACATATCAACTTTGCAAACTTGGTCTACAGATACCATATATAACACCTATAGCCATAGTTTTCACATGTTTCTTCACATTCATCGTCATATTATCACCATGTTTTCTAATGGAGTAACGAAGAATATCACAAATCCCTTACATGTGGTTGATTTGCACTTCCTTGTATTATTATGGAATTTTGTTTATTATTCCCACCACCTAAAAAGACACAACTTGTTATGCTTATTTTGACAACAATAACTTAAAATTAGTGCGGCCTCTTTCCTACATACTAAATATCTTGGCCACTAATGGTAGCCATTTAGTCTAGAATTTCGAAGGATCTTGTTGATATTCAATTAGATTTAACTTAGTATGGCTTGTTTCAATGTTTTGGTCTTTTGGGAGGCTATCCTAATATTTTTTTTAGATTTGAAACACTCCTGTATTGTCAAAGTATAATTTGGTTAAGTCATATTTGATCAAATGTAAGTATACTTTGCAAACATTTCAACATTTACTTTCTATATTTTATCAATTGTAAATATAATTTGCAAAAAAACCAACATTGACTTCTTCTACTAACCACTAGGCGAGGTCCACTTGAGTTAGGTTTTACACAAAATGTATAATGGATTCTAATGAATTTTTAAACAATCTAGTGATCGGAGTAATTATTCAATGCGCGCTCATATTCTCAATTATGAGTACATTTACCTAGTCAAAAAAGTAGGCAAATGCCTAAGATAAATAATGAGAAAGTGGCATACATCTGAGACATGTGCTAAATATACCATCAAAATGGCATGTCTAGTGATATATTTCCCCATTCATGGCCCACATGCCATAGAAATAACTCATTTAAGGTCCACTCCCTTATAATGTTCCTACATGTTTTGGGTGAGGAAAACTACCATTATACTCAAATCAATGCAATAAGGACTTTTCTAGGACCTGTATAGGCTAGAAGACCTATTATTGGTTTACAAAACCTTAAAATATAGCATATATGCCACTCACTAAACAAAGATTCTACATACTCATTAAAAAAAATTATTCATATCTTATCAATCATCACACAATCAAACTTTCTCATTTGATTTCAAACATTTAACTATAAAAAAAACTCCACTTTAAATATAAATAAATTTATAATTTTTTTATATATCAAATTATTTCACACATTCCTTCCTACTTTTCAAATTATGTATTCCTCTTTACAAAATCACTTTTTTTTCATTTAAGTTAAATCAAATTTACACAAAGAAGTTCCTTTGAATATAAATAATTAAAAAAAAACATTTCTTTCCATGTAGTGTGCAACAAAGGAGGCCCCTTCTTATATAAGAAGTAGTTTAAGAGTTCAATGATTTAGATTTTCTAATTATGACCATTAAGTAAGTTATGTGATTCATTTGTACATAATAGAAAAAAATATGATTGTTACGTTGAACTTGTACCCAACGCGCCTTCAGGTGTACCCCACGGAGAGAGGGCAATTTTTTTACCATGACGGGTTTTATTGAGTGATGGTGTTCATGGTTGGACCCTTTGGTCCTCGTTTAAGGGTACTATGGATTAATGGCACTGTTGGATTCTCGTCGATGAGGTTTTTACCCACAAGTTTGGTGTCTGGTGGCCCTAAAGATTGACAACTAGGTCTCATGGATCCATTTCATGGTTGCACACTCTAGTGGTTTCTTGTTCAGCTATGAGACTCTCATAGCCACTTTGTACACCCTCCTGGCCCTTCAGTCAGTGGGTCCTTGTTCTCCATGGCCTTCTTTCCTCAGAGGAAGAAATCCTCCATGCATCGTTTCTATGCTTTAATTCTAGGGATTATATGGGGCATAAATCCCTTTCTCCAGCTTACTTTGGCCTTTCATTGAGAGCGATTTGTTTATTTGACCATGTTTTGGCACCTGTGATGCAAATACCCTAGGTAGCCTACCTTAAGCTATATTTTATTATTATTTTCTTTTAATTTTAAGTTGACATTTAATAATTACAAATTTACTTCTTTTAAGGCATGCCACCATGGATTTTATTTTAAAAAGTGAGTGCGAGATCATATAAATAGATCTCCTAACTTTCATTTTCAAATGAGAACTTATGGGATAAATCACTATGCACTTGTTTTACCCTTATTAGAGTTTCTCTAGATGGATGTGCTCCTCTTGAGGAGGTTTTCTAGTTAATGCAATCTATTTTTTTGTAATTCTTTGGTGAATCTCTACTTTTGGTGATGCTTCGATTTGTTGGATGAAAAAAAGCATAAGTAGGTCAATATTCTTACCTTTTTGTTGGGTGTTGGTGGATGTGCATGTCTGAGTGTTAGTGGTGACTTTAGAGCTACACTTTTCCCTAGGATAGGTTGCTACCTTCCTTCCTTTCACCTTAGCAAACTAGGACATGTCTTCTAGTTAGGGTGCCCTAGGGTTTCTCCTTAGTTTTTCTACTCTAGTTTCTTAACCTATGCCACTTATTCATTAGGTTAGCCATCCTCATGGGAATCCCTAGGTTGGGTAAGGCTTGAGCTAGGGTTTGTTGGAGACATTTTCCACCTTACACACTCATTTTGGTAAATTTGTCCTAGTTATAACACTATCCTAAGTATTATTGGCTTAATTAACATCAGTGGAGCATTAAATGTCATCAACTAGATCACATCCACGCCTACCTTCAATCAAGGAGGCTAACTTAGCCTTCTCCTACATTCGGGGAGGCTATCTGGAGCACTCCGGGGGTGATCTAAGTGATATTAATGCACCTAATTGCTAACTGATGGTTACAATCAGTTAAAAAGGGCAGCGAGGGCGCCTCCCTTCATTAAATTGATTATTTAATGATTATTTAATGAACTGGAGTCAATAGTGGCGCCTCCAACCACTTCTGATGTTCAGTTCCACTTCATTTAACCTCATCAGGGTTCATTGGAGTCATTGAAGCGCTAGCACTTGATGGTTGGATTGCTATGACATGTGTCCGATCTCTTTCAGTTGAGACTCGATCATTTATTGCACTCCGACTTCAGTCAGGGCTCAGTGGAGCCAATTAGGGTTTTGATCAGTGGTTAACTTGAGTGTTGATTGTGGATTACATTCAGTTAAGCTAGACTCACTCATTCAATTCGAATGACCTCCTTAGGAATTCAAATTGCTTCTCATTCATGCTTGTAGCATGACATTGTAATTGTAATTTCTCATTCTTTATAGAGCGGCTACTATTCCTGTAGACCGATTACACTATTTCATGAGTTATTTGTTGATTAATCTTTGATGACATTGATGCTTTGTTCCTAGCTCAATATACAAGATTAATATGGTATCAGAGCTCATGGTGGGACGAATCTCTATCTCTCAAAAACAATCTTTTTGACAGATTTTTGCATGAAAATTGAGCAATAGCTCAAAAATCCAGCACTGCACCAGAAGCCAAGGCTTACCACTTAATACCCCAAGTAAAGAACTTGTTGATCAAGCTTGCTTGATTGAATATGATAAGTGTGATGAAAGCATAAAATGTGTAGGCTGTCTAACCGTACATTTCCCTTTTGTTGTGATTTGCAGGTTTTAACAGGTACAACTTTGAATGGACTCATCAGTCCCTCTTCTCACCTCATTCACAAGCTATTCAGAATGGAAATTGAAGATGATTTCATCTATGAAGAGACAAGGTGTCTATTTGACTTGTAAAAGAGTCTTATGAGAATGAGAATGACTAGCTAAATGACTATGATAGAGGTTTTGGAGCAATATGTCTGGCCCTTTCTCCTAGCTTGCGCTACCTTATTGGTTCTGCTGAATCATCCAAAGGATCTCTGGAAAAAATTGGATAGAACCTTTGGAAAGAACAATGAGGATCATAACAGCACTTTGGAGATCACATCCAGCACCACAAGAGTTCTTTACTCAAAAGTCTCAGCCTCTACTCTCTCTGATGAAGTTGTTCAAGATGAAGAAGAAGCAGAATCTTCTACACAATCAATTCGAATTGAAGAAAGTCTCCATGCAGTGACTCCTTCTCCTGATGCTCCGGAAGTTCATGAGATATCTGATATATCATATCCTCATATTTTTGAAATAGAATAAGACATTAAAATCTTTGATATTGAATAAAAATACTACTACACTTCCATGTAAACATTCACCAGTGATTTTCCTTTGAATTTTGTGCAAAACTTACTAGGCATTGCTTTCGAAAGTGAAGAGAAATTTGTTTTTTCTCCCTCTAATGTTGCTGCTAGTGTGCAAATATGTAAAAAATTGGATATTTTGGAAGAAATATCAGATTATAAGAGTGACACATTCACTCCCAATGATCTAGATCTTCCAGCAAAATCTTGTAGGATTGCATGCACCAAAGTTCAGAATTTTGAAGAAAAAGACAATTGTGCATCCACCGTCTCGATTGACCATACTTTTGGATATGATATGAACCTTGTTGGATCTTATATGATCTTATTTGGATTTAATATGATATTTCTTGGTTCAAAATTTCAGGTTCATAAACCTTCAGTACTGCTTGTAGCTGTTCTCATCAATGGTGTGAAGAAACAAGTACCGCAAGTCTCCTACAAAACTGCTGCTAGGGATTTGATTTCATTTCATAGTTTTGCATCTGTTGTGAACTTATTTATATATGATTTAATTTCTGATCTAATATTTTTTGGTTTATATTTTAAATTCCAAGAGCTTTCAGTCATGCTTGTAGCTTCTCTCACCAATTCCGGTGTGAAAAATCAAGTACCGTACTTTCTCTTCAAAACTGCTGATGGGGATTTGGTTTTAGTTTCCTCATATGAGGTTGCTGATATTTTATTATGTGATTCATTAGCTATTTCTGAATCTATATCAGATTATGGAGCTCAAGCATTCTCTCTTCACAGTCCCAAGGCTTCTCTACCTTTGGTCACATGCTCATCTCCTCACAGAACTAGTAAAGAGGAAGACATTTTGCATCCGCTTGGACACTTGCTCCTAAGAATTGGGGATGATTTTACCACTCATGGTTTGCTGTTCAAGGCTGCAGCATATCAATTTATTGAGTGTTCCACACATGGTTCGAATCCTCAAGAACCTTTTCTCTCTCTTCAGATGATTTCAACTGCTCTACATGGGTCCAGTTTTCACCATGCAGCTGTTTACATTTCTGATTAAGTTGAGTGCATTGTTCTTCTTCCAAAGTGGAAGATTCCTCTAGACATATTCATTTATTTTGGATTTAGAGGTTCACATGCACAGTCTCAGGATGCTGTTGCATAAAAGAACCAATTTTTTTTGATTTACTGCTTAGTTTGAGGGGGGGTATTTTTCCCATGAGGTTTTCCCCATTTCCTTGGTTATATTAGGCAGTTACTTTATTGTACAGGGTGACCTATGGCCCTTGTTTCCAGGGCCATAGAATTTTTATGCATTTTATGTTTTCTAAATCCTCCTGAGTATAGCTTAAGGGGGGGTGTTGAGGACATTTACCACCTTACACACTCATTTTGGTCAATTTGGCCTAGTTACACGACTATCCTAAGTATTATTGGCTTAATTAACATCAGTGGAGCACTAAATATCATCATCTAGATCACATCCACGCCTACATTCAGTCAAGGAGGCTAACTTAGCCTTCTCCTACATTCGGGGAGGCTAACTGGAGCACTCCGAGGGTGATCTGAGTGATATTTACCTAATTGCTAACTGATGGTTACAATTAGTTAAACAGGGCAGTGAAGGTGCCTGCCTTCATTAAATTGATTATTTAATGATTATTTAATGAAATGGAGTTAATAGGGGCACCTTCAACCACAATCTGATGTTCAGTTCCACTTCAGTTAATCTCATCGGGGTTCATTGGAGTCATTGAAGTGCTAGCACTTGATGGTTGGCTTGCTATGACATGTGCTTGATCTCTTTCAGTTGAGACTCAGTCATTTATTGCACTCCGACTTCAGTTAGGGCTCAATGGAGCCAATTAGGGTTTTGATCAGTGGTTAACTTGAGTGTTAACTGTGGATTACATTCAGTTAAGCTAGACTCACTCATTCAATTCGAATGACCTCCTTAGGAATTCAAATTGCTTCTCATTCATGCTTGTAGCATGACATTGTAATTGTAATTTCTCATTCTTTATGTGAATACAGAGCGGCTACTATTCCTATAGACCGATTACACCATTTCATGAGTTATTTGTTGATTAATTTTTGATGAGATTGATGCTTTGGTCCTAGATCAATATACAAGATTAATAGGGTTTCCCTAGGTCCTCACACTACTTTCTCTCACAAACCTAGTCACAAACCTAGTCAAGGGTTAGATGTTAAAATAGTTTTGAG
The DNA here is from genome assembly GCA_001517045.1 of Pseudotsuga menziesii. NCBI lineage: Eukaryota > Viridiplantae > Streptophyta > Pinopsida > Pinales > Pinaceae > Pseudotsuga > Pseudotsuga menziesii. Next base: position 99,489 of record LPNX010194837.1, on the reverse strand, counting down.
TTAGCTAGGTTAGTTTAAGTCTTAGCTTCTAGTATCATAATTTCAAACCTCTTTCCCCTTCCTAACCTCTCTCTTCTACCTTCATTATCTTTCCCTAAATTCCTATTCTACCTCACAAACCTAACCTCCACACTCTTCCCTATTAGCCTTAACCCAGCCTTCCCTAGACATCGCTGCCATCTTCATAATCTCACCATCCCCCCATAACAAATTCGACAATCTTACAACCATATCGGCTCAGTCTCCTATTTTAGCCTCGGTCACATCCCATATCTTGTTGTCCATCCGCATCCACTCCTTATCACTGCAGGTTGCCTCTTCCAATTACGAAACACATTGGCCTCTCCCTAGGCTATGCCACCACAAAAACCTCCTTCATCTTTCACTGTACTTCATCTAGTGCATCCTTGTAATGGTATCCCCCTTACACAGGCTTCCCTTTCAGTGGCATCCTACCCACTGCTATAAGCAGTCCCCCCGCGACACCCTCATTTATCCCTTCCATTCGTGTCCCTCATCATCTTCACCGCCCTCTTTTTCCCTCATAAATTGATGCCTTCTACATTCCATTTATAAAATTTTCCTCACCCGATCGCTTACAACCGCTATCCTTCACCTACGCTTCCCAACCTCCTCCCTTTCCTCACCCGATCGCTTACGACCGCTAGCCTTCACCTACGCTTCCCAACCTCCTCCCTAACCTTTTGTTGGCTCCCTCTGCACTGCTAAACCATCAGTTGTCATTTCCTCCTCTTTTCCCTAGCGACCTATCTTCCATCCCAATCTAACCTCCTTCACAACCTTCTTTTCCCCCCCACTACCTCCTCATCATAGCTTCCCTATCCTCTTCACTGGCTAACGTGATGCCGATTCCCACACCTTCATTGTTTTCCTTATACCTGGTCGTTTCTCCTTCGCTGCTATCTGCGGTTCCCCTAAATGTTCCTTTCATCCTCTCTTCTACATCCTTGGTCTTGCATTTCTTGCACCATAGACCGAGTTCTCTCAGCTCATGAGATAGTCGGAAGGCTTCCCTTTCAGTGGCATCCTTACCCCTCATCTCTATGGCCTCCTTCAACGTATGTGCGTTAAGAAGTGGAGGTTATACTACTGTAGGTTTGGGTATTGTTAATATATAGCTAGAGAAAATACCCCAGTAGATCACCATTATCTATTGCTAATATTCATAAACATCCATGCAGATGACCAAATACACAATTCAATTTGTTCCAAGAAGGAGCATGTGAATTGACTGTATGAATTATGGGTTTGGGATATCATTCTAACTTGAACCTATCATGCCCTTTCCCATCAACATCTTACCTGGTGTAAACGAGACACAGTCATTGGGTGAGCGCCTTGTTGCATGCGCTGTAGGAAGCACTTATTCATGTTATGGTTGCTAGAATGATATTGAATTACAATTATTGTTGCGGGTGATACTGATTTATTAATGTTACCGTTCCGGTTGTATAATGTTGTATATTGTTTACAACTTGAAGGTATGCATAATAATGCTCATCAACTGGTTTGAGTGATGCAACTGATAGTAATTCTAATGAGCACCAATGATTTACTTTCAAATGTTACACGGTAATATGATGAATACATTTTTGAGAACATTTAAGCCAGGGAGTTTCTCCTTACAAGCGATCGGTTATTAGTTGTATTACACTTATTGTAATGTTTCTTATCATTGAATAAAACACATTATTAAATTAATATCGACTACCATACGAGTATACTATGCAACACTTCCACTTTAATATTTGAACCCATTAGGAACAGATCTTTAATCTTGAAACATAATATTTTGTTTAAGTGTTTTTTGCATGGTCAAAATAGGGCTCTCCCTCTAAGAGGCTTAGGATTCTAAATTAGCTCAGGATAAGTGACTAAGGTGACAATGGTCACTTGTCATGCATTTGCTTACTAGTGGAAAGGCCTAGCATTTCAACTCGTAACATTTTTGCACCGTTGACGAGGACCATTTCAAAATTTGAAGCAGTTGATTGAGAGTCATGTTAGATTTTTATCATTTAATCTAGCATTGTCTTAAGATATTTAACTGAGAGAATAACAAGCACATCAATCAAACATAAGAGACAATGAACACAAATTTTTTCCTCGGGGAAAACATAAAGGAGAAAACATCACAACTTCCATAGAGATAGAATCAACACCAAAAAGCAAAACCCCAAAAACACTAAGATGATCTCCCGATAGCAGTAGACTCTCTTTCTCTCTTGTCCCAGCAACTTCTTTTCTCTCAGTTATGTGCTACAACTGAGTGTGAGTGAATGTGTGATAAATAGAGAGGCTCACTCTTTATCTATACTAATTCTCGACTTGACAATAACTCACTAGGGCCGACTTATATAGGAGAGTCTAATAACCCTAGGGCCCCACAACTGTGGGGAATTTAACCCTTGATCAATAGGAGGGTTAACCACAATGAATTTACATGACTTATTTACATTATTGAATCTCTCAATAGGAACATCGGGGCATGACATGACTCAACCACTTCCTGGAATAAACATTGGGGTACAATACATAAGATATACAAGTGAATACATTCCGAAGTTACAATTACATCAACACTCCCTCTTAACTAGGAAGGTATTATCTCGACACAAATTATCAGCACAAGTCTTCTTCTCATATCATCTATATCATCATCGAGTTCTCATCATCTTCATCTTCAATTCATCTTCATTTGGATCTGGATCATCACTCGATCTCGATCATCACTACTGGATCATCATTGGTCATCATCACGAGTGCTATCTCTTGATTCTTCTCATCACAGGAATTTCTACAGAGCCAGCCTTTTTTCATGCTGGTTGTAGGCCTAGCCTCTAAGTAGGTCTTCATCTTCTTCAGCACTTATATCTGACCGAGTTAGAAAGGCCCACCCAGCACTTACATCTAACCATGGTCGAAAACTCATCGCAAACCATGTCAGAAGGCTCAACACTTATATCTGACCATGATAGGAAACTCATCACGCATCATGTCAGAAAGGCTATGTACTTACATCTAACCATGATAGGAAACTCATCACACATCATGTCAGAAAGGCTCTCAGTCCCAAACTGAAATTCCTGGTAACTGACCAGGTGCCTCCATTCTCCTAGAGAATGGCATCTCAGCACTTAAGCTGAGCTTCAGTCCCAGACTGAAATTCCTCATAACTAACCAGGTTCCTCCATTCTCCCAGAGAATGGAATCTCGGCACTTAAGCTGAGCTTCAGTCCCAGATTGAAATTCCTGGTAATTGACCAGGTGCCTCCATTATCCCAAAGAATGGAATCTCAGCACTTAAGCTGAGCTTCAATCCTAGACTGAAATTCCTGGTAACTGACTAGGTGCCTCCATTCTCCCAGAGAATTGCATCTCAGCACTTAAGCTGAGCTTCAGTCCCAGACTAAAATTCCTGGTAACTGACCAGGTGCCTCCATTCAGAGAATGACATTCAACGCTTATATCTGATCATGTGAGAACGCATCTCACAACCACCTCAGAATGGCTCAACACTCACATCTGACCATGGAAGGAACCAATCCTCTCACCATGACAGAATGGCTCAGCCCTTACATTTGACCGTGGAAGGACCAATCCTCTCCCCATGTCAAAATGGCTCACGGACTCGTCACTTCCCCTTGGAGAGAACCTTGATATAGAGAACACCAAACTTCTCCCTAAAGTATTCAAACTTCACTTTAGCCAATGGCTTAGTCAAAACATCAGCTATCTGTTCGTTCGTCGCAACATACTAGAGCTTCACTGCTCCTCTCTGCACCATATCCCTGATATAGTGATATCTGATATCGATATGCTTCGACTTGTCATGGAACACTGGGTTCTCAGAAAACTTGATACAACTATGGTTGTCACAATATATACAAGTACCATCCAATTGGAGATCAAATAAATCAGACAGTAGCTTCCTCAGCCACATTGCCTCACAACTAGCTGAACAAGCTACGACATACTCTGCTTCAGCTATACTTAGTGCCACGCAAGACTATTTCCTGCTAAACCAAGAGATCACACCTAATCCCATACTGAAGCAGCACCCTGAAGTGCTCTTCCTATCGATGGCATTTCCTGCCCAATATGAATCAACATAACCTTCTAGGTTAATCTTCTGTTTTGCATCATACTTGAGCCCATAATCAACTGTAACCCTTAGGTACCTCAGAATATGCTTTACAACAATCAAGTGAACATGTCTCGGATCCGTTAGGAACTGGCTCAAGGTGTTCACAGAAAATCAAATATCTGGTCTTGTATTTGTCAGGTACATCAGGGACCCAATCATCTCACGATACATTGTCGCATCAACCGCTTCTGATGAAGCATCACTCAATAGATTCAGGTTCAATGCCATAGGTGTGGTCATGGTTTTGCAATCCATCATCCCGAATCTCTTCAGGATCTCTACCGAATACTTCCCTTGTCCCAGGCAAATTCTATCTGCATTCTACCACACCTCCATGCCTAGAAAATAGTGCATCATGCCCAAGTCCTTCATTTCGAACTCGGCAGAAAGCTTCCTCTTCGTATTAGCAATCAACCCATCCATACTTGTTACAAACAGATCATCTACATACACTAGGAGTATCACTGGGTTACCATCTTCGACCTTGTAGTAAAGGTTGGAATCTGCTTTACTCTTGGTAAAGCCCAAACTGGATAGAAATATATCAATCCTGCCATACCATGTCCTCGGTGCCTGTTTTAAACTGTACAAGGCTTTCTTCAATCTACACACATGATACTCCCTGTCATGTGTCTCAAAACTGAGTGGCTGCTCCACATACACTTCCTCTTCCACTACATCATTCAAGAAAGCAGTCTTGACATCCATCTGGTGTATCTTGTATTTCATCACTGCAGCAAGAGAAAGTATTGATCTGATGGAAGTGTATCTGGATACAGGTGCAAAAGTTTCTTCATAATATATCCCTTCTTTCTGGGAGAAGCACGAGCCACAAATCTTGCTTTATATTTCTATATGCTCCCATTTGCAGCATGCTTGATCTTGTAGATCCATTTGGAAGTTACAACATACTTCCCTTCTGGTCTTGGGACAATGTCCCAGACATCATTCTTCATGATCGATTGATACTCTTCGGTCATATAATTCTTCCATTCTTTCCATTATGCCGCTTCTTCATAGTTGGAAGGTTCTTTATCAATGAAGTCACATAATAAGGCTACATAACCAGAGCAAGACCTGGTTCTTTTCCTTTCTCTGTGATTTTCTTCTGGAGCCCCATATATTTTTGTAGCTTGAATAGCCTCTTGTACCCAAGCAAGTTTACTCTTGTGAGGATTCTTCCTGAGGTGGATCTACAGGTTCTTGAGGTTCTTCTAATTCTCGATCTTCTTCTTGAATTTCTTTGTTCATGGTTGTGCCATGAATTCTGGGTACTTCTGTTTCTTCAGGTTCTTCAGCAGGTCTCTTTTTGAATTTGTTGTTAGCTGAGTCTTCGTCAAATGTTACATCCCTGTTGATGTCAATCTTCTTGAATCCTGGGAAGTATATTCTGTAAGCCTTCGAGCTTTCAGAGTATCCCACAAATATACCCTTCTTTCCTGAAGGATCTAAATTTGTCCTCTTTTCTTTTCGAATGTGTATGTACACTGGACAACTGAATATTCTGAGATGGCTGACTTCTGGTTTCTTACCGAAAAAAACTTCTTCAGGTGTCTTGTTCTCGAGCACTCTGTTTGGAGTACGGTTCTATACATATACCGTAGTTCTGGCAGATTCTACCCATAGATGCATGGGAAGATATTGATCATGAAGCATGGCCCTTGCAACTTCCATGATCATTCTATTCTTTCCTTCTGCAACCCCATTCTATTGTGGATTATATGGAGTGGTTAACTCCCTCTTAATCCCTGAATCTTTGCATAATTCTTTGAATTCATTTGATGTGAATTCTCTGCCATTATCTGATCGAAAGGTCTTGATCTTCTTTTATGTGTGGTTCTCAAGCAAGGCTTTGAATTCCTTGAACTTGATGAATACTTCATCTTTGTTCTTCATAAATTATATCCATGTCTTTCTAGAAAAATCATCAATAAAAGAAACATAGTATACATACCAGCTTAATGAACTGGATGACATTGGACCACATACATCGGAGTGGATGATTTCCAAGATTCCTTTTGCCTTTCTCTTGCTACTTGGAAATGTATTCTTTGTATTCTTTCCTTTCGCACATCCTTTGCATACACCTTCATGTTTTGTCTGCATTTCTGGAAGACCTTCAATAACTTTGCTTGCAAGTGGTAGTTCCCTATAATGCACATGTGCAAGCCTTCTATGCCAAAGTTCATTTGGTTATACCAAGTCATGAACCAAAGCTTGTTTTGGTTGGCCCTTCAATTTGTATAGACCTCCTTCTTGTTTCACAATCACTACTGCATCATCAATAGTCTTTCCATTTGGCCACATAAGAACTTGGCCATCTACAAAAGAAACCCTCATGCCTTTTGCATCCAATGCAGATATGGAGAGGAGGTTCTTCTTCAGTCTTGGGACAAAAAATACATCTTTCATCTTCATGGAATTTCCAGAGTCTAGCTTATAGGAGGATTCACCACTACCTTTTATTGGATACTAGTAGTAATCCCCAAGTTTCACCTTGTGAGGTGACTCATGTTCAGATAGTTTCACAAAGGATTCTTTGAATCCTATCATATGTTTGGAAGCCCCACTGTCTATAAGCCAATCATTGCTTCCATGTGTGATGTTTCCCGTGAGAGCGAAAATCAAAACATATTCTTCATCACTTGAAGAATCATCACTTTCTTGTCTGATTCTCTTTGTGGAAGGTTCATCATCCTCTACAGCATGAGCATGATGTTTTCTCTTGTTTCCCTTCTTCTTGTGAGAGACATTATTTTTCTTAGGACATTCTCTAGTGTAGTGTCCTTTTTCATCACATATGAAGCATCTGAATCTGGTTTGATTCTTGTTAAATATATTAGGATGAGAATGCTTACCTTTGTGATAGTCTGTCTTGATTTTCTTAGAGTGTACTGTGAGAGCTTGATCTTCACTTCCCATATTTTCTTCTCGACCTACTATCCAAGCTTCTTCTTGTGAGAATTATTCCCATAGTCTACTGAAGTTTACTAGCTTCTTTTTGGCACAGATCCCTTGAATGAAAGAGTCCCATGTCCTAGGGAGACCATTCAAGGCGGTCATTACAATCTTTGCATTCTATACTTGTTCATCCATTGCTTCAAGTTATTCTTTGATCTGGGAGACCCTTGTGAAGTATGACTGTATGGTCTCTACATTCTGGATCTTCACATTCTTCAACTGGTTCCTCAAAGTCATCTTCTCGTATATGTTCTTTCCTTCAAATAGTTTGGTCAGGGAATCAAACATAGATTTAGGTGTCTTTAGGGAGTACACCTGTGGTATGAGGTGATCCTTGATTGAATCAGCAATAATACTCTTAGCCATGACCAATTTTTTCATGTGTAAGGCCTTAGCCTCATCTCCCTCTAGAAATGGAACCTCTTCATTGATGTAAGATTCCAACTCATTTTCTTCCAAGACGAGCGAGATCCTATACTTCCAGGCTCGGAAGTTATCAGCTCCCTCAAGCTTTTCATCAAGCTTAGTATGATGAGACATCTTAACTGAGAACCTCAAATGGAAATACAAAATATTTAGATCTTACCTGGTCAAGATGTTGGAACTAGATCTAGAGCTGAATTTTTGCAAATTTTGTTCAGGAGCAGATTAGGGTTTGACTTTCCTGGAGTTTTGTCCAACCAAAAGCTTTGATATTGATCTCTAAACTTCTATTTTGAGGAGGAGATCAATCCAAACCTAGACTCACTAAAAAATTCCACTTCTGTGGAAAGCCCTAATTTTCGACAGTAGTGTCGAGTCAAAAATTGAAAATGCTCAGAATCAGATTCAGCTTCGACAGAAAGATGCACCCTAGAGAGGAGAGTCAGCCCAACCTTCTTTTGCTGAAAATCTGTGGAGAGAGATCCAAAAAGTAAGAAGCCCTAGTTTCTGCTGCTACATAATGTCTTCTTCTCAGGTTAGCTCTGATACCATGTTAGATTTTTATCATTTAAACTAGCATTATCTTAAGATCTTTAACTGAGAGAATAACAAGCAAAACAATCAAACATACAAGACAATGAACACAAAGTTTTTCCTCAGAAAAACCATAAAGGAGAAAACCCCGCAACATCGTCAGAGATAGAATCAGCACCAAAAATCAAAACCCCAAAAGCAGTAAGATGATCTCCCAATAGCAATAGACTCTCTCTCTCTTGTCCTAGCAACTTCTTCTCTCTCGGTTATGTTCTACAATTGAGTGTGAGTGAATGTGTGATAAATAGAGAGGCTCACTCTCTATTTATACTAATTCTCAACTTGACAATAACTCACTAGGTCCGACTTCTCTAGGAGAGTCTAATAACCCTAGGGCCCCACAACTACGAGGACCTTAACCCTTGATCAACAGGAGGGTTACCCACAATGACTTTACATGACTTGTTTACATTATTGAATCTCCCGATAGGAACATCGGGGCATGACATGACTCAACCACTTCCCGAAATAAACATCAGGGTACAATACATAAGATATACAAGTGAATACATTCCGAAGTTACAATTACATCAACAAGTCATTCACACCCCTGGGAAGAATGACATTCGGTAAGAAAATTGAGGTAAGTCTTTATTGGTATTTTGAAAATATTATTGTCAAAGACTAATCTTGCAGATCTTACTTTTCGACTCCACAAATAAGAAGTCATACAAGGCTTAACATTTTTGTGTCATTTCTAGGGACCATTTCAAAATTGGAAGCAATCGATCTAGAGTCATTCACACCATGGAAAGAACGACACTTTCGTAATTTTTGAAGTCCTAATTGTATATGATTGCATAAATTTTTTAAGGACTAACCTATAGGATTTCCTCGAGACTCCACAAAGATATCAGTCCATCCCATCTATCAGGTACGTCCTTGTTTTATTTAGCACTTTGGCAATATTTTCTTAACTGACGTGGCAGGATTCTCCTAATGAATCCAATTAAAGAAAAATAAAATAAGTACTCTATAAAGACAGGGAATCTTGATAATATGGAATCTAATTATGAATTATGGATGGACATATTGGACTTCTCATGCGTTCCAGGTGTTCCACACAAGTATGTCATTCAAGATGCTCGGAAGGCATTATTCCCATTGTTCCAGCATTATAAGTACCATGTGGCATGCCATGTGCAAGAATCCATGCAATTTATCCAGGAAAGTAACATAATGCATAAAGACATCACGATGAGGCTATTTTTGTTGTTTCTTCACCTAGAAGCCAACTTATCTATCAAAAACTGGTATGAGGGTTTTCCTTGCTAAAGTTTTTCATCACTCAGGCAGTTCATTAATACATTCAACATGGATTGGGATTACGATGTTGAAGAACAAGAAAGAAATCCCATGATCGACTGAATATGGGTAGAAACCCTAGGAAAAATACAGACTCAAGATGATGCAAGAGAAGGAACCAAAGATGATATGCCACTCAAGTTTGAAGATCCTGATAATCTGACTGCTACCAAAATGGGAATTGGTTTCGCTCCTCTTAATCTATCATCTTTCCCAGGATATTCAGATGAGTTACCAGAGGTATTTTGTCATGCCTTCAAGGGTGACCATGACAATTTCATGCATCATGTGGAATGTTTATGACTATGGCTTCAAAATATGATATTAAAGAAGAAGATGATGTTTACATGTGATCATTTGTCCTTCACCTAGGAGGAAAGAACCTCACTTGGTTTGTGGGCCTAGATAAAGGGATGATAGATATCATCATTTGAGGAATTGGTGGAAACATTATGTAACCAATGGGATTTAGGGCGTCATGAGGAATGGATACCTCATGTCAAGCATGCGAAGGAATTGTTTAGGAAGGAATACTTAAGCAAATATCAGTTCAAAGAAGCCATTGTTAAAGGTATAACTGATGATATCTTAAGCACTATAGATAAAGCTTCCCAAGGAGATAAACATGATGATGGTCTCATATATGACGATATGGAAGTTATAATTGAAGAAGTTGAGGATCAAAAGGATACTATGAGTCATCCCTTCTGAGATACAGAAACTACTTATAACATACTAGATATATAGGAAGATAATGATGGGAATTCTGATGAAGATGGTTATTGGACATTTATGGGTCCACCTTTTTATGATTCCTTGAGACCAGGTAGCATTGTATCCATATTTTGACACAAGAAAGAGAAGCTTGATGAAGTTACTCATGAAGATCCAGAACTTGACACTATTTGGTATGAGGAACTCTCAGTCACCTCCAACAGGGATGTAACACCCCGGTTTTGACCCCGTTGCATTAGATGTATATGATGTATATATTGTAAATGATCATGGTGTGGAGCTAAAGGCTAAGGCCCCACCATTGATTGGTTATGCCATGTTTCGGATTTAAATTGTCACCGATGGTATATCGGGGCATGCGACATATATTAAGTTTTCTCATCATGTAAATATGCATCTTTAATTAAAATGAACCCGACTAGCTATGATCGCGGCAACTAAATTGAGAAGGGGCATGATTTTCACAAGGATAAGGGTGGGGAAATTGTCAAACCTTGGCCATTGAGGTAAAAACCCATGTGTCACTACCTTGTCTTACCCAACCACCTCCATTAAAAATTGGTGCTGGTAGTTGAGGCAGTTATTGTTTGGGAGTGGGTGTGGCAGGACTGTCAGTCCTTTCCCACACGCACACTCCACCCTCGGTTGACTTCACAATGGAAAAGAGAAACCTTCATGCACTCTCCACTACGCAGGCCTCATGATTGTCTGTTCACCTCCACGCACAGGATTTACCTGGTTTCACTCCCGCAGGCATACTACTCTCTCCACGACAGTGCTGAGACATTCATGCACTTCCGGTTGTCTGTTCATCCACGCACAAGCTGGGAGCTGTTCGTGCTCACGTAGGGACCATTGTCTGTTGATTATCCTCACGCACAGGTATTCTTCTGTTTAGGGCTCACATAGCGAGCTGGGAGCTGTGCGTTTTCATCCACGATTCCCTAAAAAGAGCCAGTCACGTTCTCAGCTATATGTTATCCTTACATACCGGTATGGTTGTGTAATTTTTGTCATTTTAATGTTGAGATTTGGACCGTTGCTCGTGCCGTGAGCTATGGTTGCCACCATTCTCCTCAAGAATTGTGGTGATTGTTGTGGTCTTCTTTATATTTGGGGTATGGTGTAAATTTTCCCTCACACACAGACTGTTTAGAGTTATTTTCCCCATGTTGTGAGCTGTGGTCACTGATACGTTTCAGGACTGTTGTTTTCCCCCTGTCGTGATTTGTATCTGCTGTTACGCTTTGGGGCTGCAGCAGATTGTGGATTCGTTTTTCCCTGTTAAGCTATAACAGCTGATTGATTGCATACATGAAATGGTTGGTCTTCAGACTATGTAGGGAGCAGGGATGGGGGATTGGTTTGCTTGATAAACCTGGTGAATGGAAACCACACAGATAGAGCTAGAGGGATAGCTTTCTTCTCCACAACCCCTGACTNAGGGACTGTGTAGCAGAGAAGGGACTGATTCCTTGTGTTGGGTGTGTGTGGGTGTCTTAGAAGTCAGGCTAGTTCTGGTGTAGGTGTTCCTAGCTCTGCAACGAGCTCACCAACTTAACATTTAGCCTTTCCCAACTCCTTGATGGCCTGATAAACCCAACTGTGTTGGCTTGGCTGTGTTTTGTGTATCCTTGGCTATGTGTCAGCCTGCTTGTTCCCTTATTCCTTGGATAATCATGCCCATCTCGGGGGTGACAGCGTTGCTGAGAGATTAAGGAGCACGCTGGCCTATGGTTGGGTGGAACGTTGCAGCGACGTAGCTGGTTGCGGAACGACTTCTTCATAAGATAAGAGATCTTGTCCATTTTTACTTCTGCAACCATATTTTCTGTTAATGAATGTGATGAACATGTTGAGTGAATGCTTGTGTGAATGAATGTTGATTCCGCTGTGTCTGATAGATAATTGCATCTATGCATGATAAATGTTCATTTGTGCATGTTCTAGTTCAAAGCATTTGTTTAAGCATTCTGTTTCAACAATTTTAAGAATTCACATGTTCATGGGGCTCTTAGCCCGGATGGTTAACGCCATGGTCGCGTCCTCTTCGCCGATCAGAGGGATGGGGACGTGACAAGGGATGTTGAAGACATAACTTATGAAGACCTTGTTGAAGGAGATATGATCATTCCTTCCCCTTATGAGGCTATTGAGGTCGAATGGCTCAACCCTTTTGCTGCCATAATTGAAGGTGGAACAACGCTAGACTTTACAGATAGTTGTTATATGTAGATGGGCCATTATGATGAAAAGTTAGAAGATTTGGAACCCCGTGTCTCTGGTGATTCTTCCATAATGTCATCATCATACTCATCCTGTAGCAAGGAAGTATGTCGCACAATGGATTCTTTTACATATATTTAACATATGATGAGCCTAGGTTATCACTTTTAGTTGTGCCCCTCAAGAAGCATAGAAGATGTTCTTAAGCCCTCTCTACCCTACATCGGAAAGCCCTTAATTATACATCTCAATAAGACTGAGGAAGGTAGGTGGAAAAGTATGACTTTCATTCCTCGGTCTCATAATATTTATTGTTTGTATTTTCATTTGAAGCATGAGGGTATGGATTAAATTGTCGACAATTTCAAAAGTTCAAGGATTACTGGGGTTACTAACATGATTGTGGAAAATACAAGCAATATACCTGTATGTAAAAAGAACATTTTGAGTAAATTCAGAGATAGGTTGCGGCTCACATGTGAATATTTGCAAAGTCCAACTCCACGGATAGTCTCCCAAGTTCAGAATTCATGGGTAGGTTTCGGGCCAAAATTTTCTGAAGATATGTATGATGGAGGTATCCCATACATACGTCCACTAGAAGAATGGATCAACAAAGCTTGTCAAAGCAAAGCTTCTCTATGGCATCGATTTCAAGTATTACCGTTTCTTATGAAGGTTCTGTTTCTGGCACTCGTCAAGATAAAGATATTGGTACAAACTCAACATATCATCAATGAGGTATTGTGTTGGATTTCATTAAAGGACAAAGGTGAGATGATATATATGAATTTCTTACTTAAATGGTTACATTGGTGGTATGATTTCACTTAACCTATTTTGGATAACCAGGTGTAGGTTCGGTTAGTTGCACTAGGCATATTTCTATGTGTTGCATTTGGTGTCTTTTAATCCTTTAGTTAGTTTTTATTGTTCTTAGTTTTTTTCCCTCATTTAGAAAACAACGAAGGATGAAAGTGTCTGCCCTTAGATGCTTTGCTCTCTCAGAACTTTGATATGTGTGTAGGTATACAGATACCAGTAGATTCACATGGTTCTTAAGCACTCCCGGGAAGAGCACTCATCCCGCAGTTGGAGCTCGTGTTAGGTTGCACTTGTACCTTTGGTCCTCCTTTAATGGTACCATGTCTTAATGGCATTGTTGAATTCCCGTCGAAGAGGTTTTTAACCCCAGGGTTGGTGTCTCATGCCCCAAAAGGCTGACCACTGGGTCTCATACCTCCATTTCCTTCTTGTGCACTTTGGTGGTCTCTTGTTCAGCTGTGAGACACTTACAACCACTTTTTACACCCTCTTTCCCCTTTAGTCAGCGGGTCCTTGTTCTCCCTGTCCTTCTCTCCTTAGAGAAACCCATCCTCCATGCCAGATCATTTTTGTGCTTTAAGGAGAGCATTGAGGGATCTTACATCATTATAGGGTTTAGATGGGGCACAACATCCTCCCTCAAGCTCACTCTGGCCTTTTGTTCGAAGCGATTCACTTATTTTATCATGTTTTAACACCTGGGGATGTAAATACCCTAGGTATCCTACCTTAAGCTATATTTTATTATTATTTTCTTTTATTTTTTAGTTGACATTTAATAATTACAAATGTACTTGTTTTAAGGCATTTCGACCTGGATTTTATTTTAAAACGTGAGTGTGAGAGCATATAAATAGATCTCCTCACTTTCATTTTCAAATCAAAACTTATAGGATAAATCACTATGCACTTATTTTATGCTTCTTGGGGTTTCTCTCAATAGATGTGCTCATCTTGAGGAGGTTTTCTGGTTAGTGCAAGCTATTTTCTGGTAATTATTTGGTGAATCTATGCTTTTGGTTATGCTTCAATTTGTTGGATGAACACAAGAACAAGGAGGCTTGACTTCTTACCTTTCTGTTGGGTGTTAGTGGATGTGCATGTCTGAGTCTTAGTGGTGGCTTTAGGGATACATTTTTCCCTAGGATAGGTCACTACCTTCCTTCCTGTCACCTTAGCAAATGATGACACCCTTCTACAAGTAAGCCAGGTGATAACTTAGGCTTGTTACCTCTGTGTGTGAATATTTAGCAGGTCGTGGGTCGTGGGTGTTTGCAAGACTGTCCACGATACCCTTACACAGGTAATCCCTATGATAACATGGGCTTGTTACCTCTGTGTGTGAATATTTAGCAGAGCTTTGAGCTCTGTGTTTGAAAGTTTTAATGTTGTGAAGATTTGGTTATGGGTTCGACTATATGGTTCTTCTGCGTTAATGGGCATCCAGAGATGCATATGTAAATATAATTTTGATGGTGGTTTAAGTGTGGTGCATTCGGGCCATATGTGTCCAGACAATACTCACCTCTGTAATCATTTTGATGTTTGTAACTTAAACATATGGTTTGATATGTAAATGGAATCTCTGCAATTTGGTTTTAAATGATGAGTTTAAAGTATGGTTGCGACATTGCTTGCAATGGCACTCTTGTCGAGTTGTGACTTGTGTGTAGTTTACTTCTAAATGTTTATTACAATGTGATATATGGTTTAATGAACATGACTGGGTTTATTATTGTGATGCCCATAATCTTGGCTTACTGTTGCGTATTTGTAAATGTTGTGGCTAAGATAGCGCAGACAGTAGGGTTTTAAATGGATTTTTTTTATCATTTAAATGATTTGGGTTTTGTTTTTAATGTTGATTATAGTGGAGTTTAACTCTCGACCATGCACCTTGATAATGAAATGCAACATGTATATTCCTATTGTTTGTTTTAATGTGGAACTTTGACAGAGTAGCGATAATGGTTTTTGAATTAGGGTTTATTAATTGAGCTTTGATAGCTACGATTCGACCCTTTGCAAATACGCAACCTGTGTATGAATTTATGGATATTACCCTGTGCATTTTAGTTATGTTAGCGTAGTTTATATTTGATTTATGTGGAAACTTGTATGTCTTTACAGTGTTGGTGTTGTTACAAGTCGAATCCTACAGGATTCGATCTGAGGATGTGTGGGTTGGTGGTTCAACATCGTGTGTGTCGGTTTTGTTTCAGAAGAGATGCCAATGGGATTTGATCCTAATACTTTTAAATGGATATGTTTTTCATAGTGGATTTGTATTATGTATAAATTCGATTATTATCTTGGTAGTAGATAGTAGAGGTATTTGATATAATTGTTAGGCCTACGGACGGACCTTAACAGGTCTCGATGGTTGATATGTTATGCAGAGATTTATAAAATGGAAGATATTGTTTGGGGTTTGTTTAATAATTATCTTCGTTATGTTGTTTGGTAGTTTTAAATTTGTTAACTTTGTTTATCTTGTTTATGTTATAATGGTTTGAGTTTGAGCAATAGTATTTAATTTGTATTTTATTTATAGCGTTTATACAATAGCTATATGTAATAGTTTTTACGGTTATAATAATAGACTTGGTGGAAATATGTAATATTGCAGTAGTGGAATATGTAGAGTAGAATTTTATCTATATACTATCTCTCTTTTACTTTCGTACAATTTTGACAATGATCATAAATCTAGCTAACCTAAAATGATCTGACCTCTATTAAAACAAATATGCACTTTAGAGAAGACTGAAAATAACATGTAAATGATGAAGGAATAATGCAGAAAAATAACAGAAACCAAATTCTCCTATAGTTTTGAAAACTGAAAAAACTATAGGATCCAGTATATCGTTACAATCATGGATAAGATCTATATATGAAAACTGATAAATCTATAGAAGACAATGTATCATTTCAAACATGGATAAGATCTATATTTCCCTAACTAGAAAATCATGTTTGAGTAAATAAAATAACCAAGCTATAGTAGACATATACTATTTAACCTTCCATAATTTAATCTCCTCATTAAATAAGAAAACCTATGTACAATATAGGGAAAATCAAGAAACATCATATCTGTAAGTTGAAGCTATTTTAATGGCTGGAAACCTTGCACACTCAAACACCTAGCATTAACAAGTTCATAGACAGTTCTAACCTCTGTTCAGATAACCGAATAACTTGGGAACTACCACATTCCACACAACTATGAACTGAAACCGTTCCTGGTTTCAATTCGGATCCCCTCGAGCTGGTTCCAACATGCAAGTAGCTTATAGCTCCTAAGGTAACGATTCCCTATCTAGGATAACAGGTTTTGCATCAGTTTCCTTTTCCTCTTAAGAAAAATGTTCTCCAAGAACTCTCTGGAGAATAGTCACGTAGAAATTATGGAATAATCAAAAGATCCCCAAGCCTCTCTTTGGCTTGGGTTTTTATAGACAGAATTTTCAGGAGAAGCGACAATTAAATCAAAAATCATTTGTTTTCTTGAAATAACCCTTTTTATTTAATTTAGGTAATTTTAATATTTATTTAAATTTAACTTTGGAACTTTTGACTAGTTCCTACTTTGACTCTTGTACGTATTTAATATTTAATTATCATTAGTAATAATAATAATATGTAGATCCTTTAATTATTATTCATAGTTACTAGTATTATTAATATGCTTACTCTTTTATACATATCATGTATAAACTATATATTTATATATATACCATTTGTTAACATTTTAACTTTAGGTATCATATAGAATGATCCCGAATCATGTGACACCTTTATTTTAGCTTAGTCACTTTCTTTAAAAAGTCCTTTAGGTAGGGGTTAGGTCAGCTAGGTTAGGCAACTCCAAACTCCGTTTCATGTTGGATTCCCTCGTATAAAATTATAGTTCTTCAGTACTTTGAGATACATAAATTCAAATTTTCATTTAATCACTTAAAAATAAGTAAGATGAGATCAATGTTTTATCAGGGCCATTTTCTCTCAACATATTAATTTTTCAGTAACTCCTAGCGTTTATCCAGATCCCATGCTCAATGCTAAGAAACGAGGAGTTACTAACTTAGTGCAATTCCAGATATCCTTGCTTAACACTAATGATAGGATGTATTTGTAGGATACAACTAGGGATACAATGACCAAGGTTCCGATGTTCCAGAGCTTATTCTCAACATCAACCTGGAATGCTCCAAGGCTTATGCCCAACACTTCCAATTCTTATCTCTTCATGTGCTTTAGAGCTTCTTGCTAAACAAAAATGTTTCATAACTCATGTGCTCCAGAGCCTCTTGCTCAACACAAACATTTAAAATACTCATGCACTCCAGAGCCTCTCGCTCAACACAAACATTAAATACTCATGTGTTCCAAAGCTTCTCGCTCAACACAAAACATCAAATACTCATGTGCCTCAGACCTTCCGCTCAACAGAAACATCAAATACTCATGTGCTCCAGAGCTTCTCGCTCAATACAAAACATCAAATACTCATGTGCCTCAGAGATTGTGCTCAACACAAACATCTCATCAATTATGTGCTTCAGGGTCCACTCCCAACACATGAAATCATATACATAAAACATATGTAATTGGCTTACGCCCAATATATCAAACAAATCATCATTCTCAGGTGCAGTGGGGTCTTATGCCCAATTTACAAAATAAAACATCAAAGCAACATCATAAACAATGGGGCTTATGTCCATAAGTGTTAGGTCAAAAATTCAGGATATTACATCCCTCCCCGCTTAGAACAACACGATCCCTAGTGTTCTAGGGACTCAAAATTAAATCATGAAACAAGGCGGGATAAGCCTCTCTCATGGTGGCTTAATTCTCCCAAGTAGCCTCATTGGCCTCAAAGTGCTTCCATCGCACTTTCAACTGGACTATGGTGTGCTTCCTGAGATGCACCTCTCTCTTGTCCAGTATATGAAGGGGTTCAGGTACCAACTCCCCTTCAAGTTCTACCTGTAACAAGGACCAATCAATCACATGTTTAGTATCATAAACATATTTCTTTAATAAGCATGTTTGGAAAAATTTATCGACTCTTATGTGAGCCGGTAAAGCTAGTTCATACGCCACTGACCCTCTCTTGGCAAGTATCTGAAAGGGTCCACAAAATATTGGTGCTAACTTACCACACCTTCCCAAGCTTAATGAGCTTCTTTTTTCTTTTACTTTCAAGTAAGCATGGTCACCTATTGGGTAATATTTATATTTTATTTTCTTCTCTGCGTAACTCTTCTTGTGGTCTTGTGCTTATTTAAGGTTCAACTGGACCTTGGTAACCAATTGTTCCAAGTCCTTTAGTAAGTCAGGCCCTGACATGAGACGCTCCACCGGGATATCCCAACTAACAGGTGTTTTGCACTTCCGTCCATAGAGTACCTCGAAGGGACCCATCTTGGTGGAGGTCCGGTATCCAGTTTTATATTGATAAACTTTGCAAGATGCAGGTAATCTTCCCACTTGGTGGATTTGTTCATGGAATGCATCCTAAGCATGTCCTCTACAATTTGGTTTACCTGTTCTGTTGGCCTGTCAGTCTGCAGGTGGTAAGCAATACTAAATTTCAACTGTGTCTCTAATCCAGAGAATAAGGATCTCCAAAAATTCCTAGTAACCTTTGTATCTCGATCTGAGATGATTTCCTTGGGTATCATGTGCAATCTAAATATATCCTTTAAGAATATGTCAGCAATGTGTACTACCTTGTAGGTCGACTTCACTGGAATGAAGTGTCATGCTTCTGACAACTTGTCAACTACTACAAAGATAGAATAATTTAACTACCCCTTTGACTAAAGAGTCTCCCTATAAAGACTCAAACCAAACAAAGGCTTAGGGGTTCTGATTTTCATCTAGGATAATTATTATTATTCTTGTACTGCTCTCAAGTGTTTTCTTGGAGAACTTTTCCTACAAGGAAAAGAGGATTGATTCAGAATGGATTATCATTTAGGAAACCCTACCTTAGAAGCTCTAAGCTACTTGCCTGTTGGAGTCCAACTCCGGGGGATCCTGATTAGAACCAGGAACGGTTTCGGGTCATGGTTGGGAGGAACGTGGTAGTTCCCAAGTGATTTGGTCATCAAACAGAGGTCAAATCTACATTGAATTGTTAATGCTGGTTATTTGAGTGTGTAGGTGCAGCCATTGACAAAGCTTTAATTTCAGGTATGAAACCCTTGAAGGCCTATTCTATTTCCTCCCAAAGTTTCATTACTGTTTATGCTAAGTAATGGCTGCAAAGAAAATTTCTAACCCTAATGGCTATGTTTTATGGTTATAAATTTGCTAGGGTTGTATATGCAATTTACTGATCACAGGATGGAGAAATTTTATTATATGCACCATGGCTAGTTTCGTTACTAGTTATCCTAATCTACATGTTGCATTACTCTACTGACATATTTCATTTGTCAGCAAAGGATTGTTTTTAATTCAAGATCAGAAGTATAGGTTCAATATATATATAGAAGTATATATATATGTATATCAGTGTTTAAATATCATAACATTCCATTTTAATAAACATAATCATAATTAATCAACAGAGAAGGCATCGTGACCATCCATGTGGTCCATTATCAAACTCTGTATTACTATATAAAATTCACAATCATAAATCATATACATTAACATAGCTTGGATGTTTAAATTTACAGTCTTATTATTATAGTCATCCATTATAAACACATAAAGGGTTTTAAAATTCCCAGTTAAAATCTATACATAACCAAACATCTTATTAACCATTTGAAACATTTAAAACCCATTTTCCATCAAGAGGTCGCGACATAAAATCCTGTAGATGTCCAGACCCATTTCAATAACACTAATAAAACCATAAGTATTTTCTTATACAATCAGTAAGCCATCGCATAACCTTTCTCTACAATCCATGCTATATATATGGTTTGTGTAGGCTATGCTTAAAATCTATGCCACAAATCCAAACAATGCCTACACTAACAGCAAGGTCGTAAATACCCTAGTTATGGCCTCGGCCAAGTTTCAACTAAACAGACAGTCACGTTTTTTTTAAAACCAATCGATATCGTGGGTTTTCATAACCCTGGATATTATAGCCGAATCTTTCCAAGTAAACTATTTACATCATAAAATACCACTAGAAAGCTATTGCATCCATTGGGAGAGGCATATGTCATTCATGGCATGGCCCGCACCCACGTTGAGTCAATACAAAACTAAAGAATACAATACTTTGTTTAAAAACACAGATTCTATTTATAAGCTAATGTAGAGCGTCGTGGCAAGCCAATGGGCTATGACACCATTGTTACAATGGTGCAGCCCATGGCATAACGCTTAAGCTCCAAAAGCTCCCTACTCAGAGTACAAACCAAACAAATAGAGTGTTGTGCACATGGCCATAACCCAAAACACTAACTATGCAAACAGAGTGTTGTGTATATGGCCGTAACCCAAAACAATAATAATTATATGCAAACAATTATTTCTATAGGCTGTAAGGCCACAATCGATTCCATTAAAAACCACATAAAACACAGCAAGTAAATAACCATACAAAACCCAACTTTACATAGTATTTAAACGCTGGAGGAAATCATATTCATTTCATATCAAATCAATTATGGTCTTCATATTAAAACCAACGCGCAGTGAAATTACATTGTGAGGCATGAACCCTCTCTACCTTCATTCAAAGTATTAAAACATAATGGCAAGCTATGATCTATGGCACCATTACAAGCAATGGTGCAGCCACGGCCCAAACAAATGCCAAATCTCTCAAACGAGAGTCTATCAAAACCAGAGCAAGCTATATCCTAAAACCCCAAAGACAGAGTCAACAAGTGTCACATGAAACCCCAACCAAGTAACTATTTTCCAACTAAGGAATTCCAGAACGAGAGGAGGTAGGGAAACTTGCTAACAGTCTTACCCCGGGCCGTGAGGAAGAAATCCCAAATCGACAAGTGCAGCCTATGCAAACCCCAGAGTGCCTTTGCATTCACCTACAGACAGAACACGAGGGCATGAGGAGCATGACCATGCCATAAATAAAACCAAACAAAGCAATGCATGTTACACAGAGCTGGGTTAAGCTCACTTGCAAATCGATGGGGTCGTCTCCATCCTCCAAACGCGTAGAGGCTTCACTACACCACAATGCCAATACCATAATACACATACAACGAATGCCAAGTCCTTTGCTAATGGTTTTCACCAACCTCGATGGCATTAATGGCACAAACTGGTGGCCATTAACGCTACCATAAACCCCAACCATAAAATCGTGGACCAACGTTAAAACAACCATGTCATATTATAAAACCTCTATACTATGGTTTCACCAACCCTTAAAAAGTTAGCGCAGGCTCAATACTATCGATATGGTATGTATACCATAGTCTCAACCTTATGATATGCGCATCCTTAACACTATCCTATAGTGTTACAATGTTTCTCTTAAACATTATCTTATAACGTTATAATGTGTGCCCTTAGCATCAAGCTCTTAGTGTTATCACTTGCCATTGTGCTAGTTCATATAGGTAGTGTATGAGCTTAAGTCATATGTCTAGGTTGTATCATTTAGGCATAATGGAAAACGTATTATGCCATGATTCCCTCGCTAGGAAGAACAAGCATAAGTTTACAAGCTCGTCACCAAGGTAAAACCTGCAAAATAGCAATAAAAGACGAGTAAGTAACTAAACAAGAGATAGACAATAACAATCAAAGGACAGTAATATAAATTCATAAGCATTTAGTAAATTAACAAATAAAGATAGATAACAAACATAGGGTGTACTTGAGTCGTAAAACAGATCAGTAACAAAAGTGCAAGACAAAACAAGAAGTATAACTAAGAACTGAGTTGTGTCAAGTAACCAATAATCACGATGTCCTAAGAGTAACTTGTGAATCAATGAATAAGGTGCCTTAGTTAGAATGAACTAAGTAAGCCTGCATAATGAAGAATAATCTTACCTCTCAGATCGTCATGGGAGAATGAGTCCCGCCACTCCATCACTTTGTTCCCATCAATAAAGTTAAGTTAGTTTTCATTAAATAAACAAAGTATACATGTGCAGGAGCAAAACAATGATCTATATAACTCATTAATTCACCGGCAGTAGTAACTAAGATATATCAACAGTTTAAATAACAGAATTAATACATAAGAAGTAAACGAACTAATAAGTCACGGAATGGATAAGAGATTAACAAGACAATGGGAAGAATCTGAAGAGGTTGTAAGTTTAAGGAGTATCTATGTTTCTGCATGAGTATTAATGATCCCTTTTGGGTAGTTTTCACTAGCCTATAATTTTTTATTTTTTTTCAATTTTTGGGGACATTACAATGTCCAAGAAGGTTCCATATTTGTCTCGAATTTTGTTGATTTTTTCTTGCCTTAGCTGTCCATGCTCGTAGAAAAGCCTATCTTTGTGTAGGGTAGTGTCCAGAGTTTTTGGCATCTCAAACTCAATTGTCTCTCGAAAATTGGGAGGAAGACATCCTAAAAACTGTTGTACTTTTACTTTTACATCCTTTATGTAAGGTACATAATGTAACAAATCCAAAAATATGTTAATGAAAGCATCCATGGTCATGGAACCCATCCTTAACTCCTAAAATTCTTTCACTTTCATGTCAAAGAATATTTCAGACATGTATTTCTCCTAAAATATTCTGTGAAAGTTACTCCATCGGATTTCTTTTACCTCATCCTTCTTCATATGCTTAAGGTCTCTCCACCATCTAGCTGCTTTTCCATTTAAGTTATAGATGGTTACACGGGTTTTCATTTCACTAGAGTAGTTGTGAAATTAGAAGTATTTTCTCATACCTAGAAGCAATTCTTCAGCTTTTTCCCCGGTGTTCATCTCTCCTTCATAGGTTGGGGATATTATTTTTATGAACCCTCCTTAGAGGTTTTCATTATTCCTCTGATTCTTTCTGGAAGGAGAAAGTAAATTATCACTGGAAATACTCTTATAATCCCTTTATGGAGGTTCAGGTGTGAGTTCTTCTTTTCCTTCTTCTTTTGGGTTGTTTGCCCATTTACGATAAAAATATTTATTAGATTTATTGGTTGAATGAGTAGGTTGTCCATGTGGGATTCCTCCCGTCATGTTCCGAGGTAGAGCTTCATTGATTGCTTTCCACTTTTTTCTTTCATTTATATTATCATCCTTGAAGCTTTGTAAGTCTACTTGCAGACTCTATATGCTTTTAAGTATACCAGAGTTTAATTCAACCACCAACTCTCCTTGCTGTGTGGCGGTTTTCATATTTCTTGTTCGGTCGTTGTCTTCTTGTGTATTCATGATCTGAACTGTTCTTTAATCCTACAATTAAAATATTTAGTAACAAACAATTTGTTGTTAGTTAACAAAACTTCAAAATACTATTTTGAAATGTTTTATTTCTACAGCAAATGTTTTGGTAGCGCCCATTAGGTCTCTTAGTGTTTGAAACTGGGCTCTGATACCACTTGTAATGTCCCTAAAATTCATAATAATTTTTTTTTGTCGGCTAATAAAATACTAAATTCAAGGACATCGTTAAAACTTCTGCGAAATAAAACTTGAATGTACACTGAACCTAAGTTTGGTAAGCTGCTTTCCCTCTATGTGTTTTCCTGTCTGCTGATGATGTTTTACATGATGTTTTTTTATTACTTGACATGTTTGTAAGTTTACTTTTCCTCCCTATTACTTGCGCACAATTACCGACACTTGTGTTATGTTTATGTTTTACTTTTTCTTTACATCTATTTAAATTCATTTATGGTTTTATTTATAAAGAGGTTGACTTACCTCTGTATGTCAAGGGGTGGAGTGGTAGGGTTCTAACACTTAAGTGTCCACTTGGAAAGTTAAAGATTCTTATTGCTACAGGGTTTACTTAGTTCATCATACACTAATGCAGGCTCCTATTTTCTTGTGCAAGCTATTTTGTCGGTAAACTCAATCTTATGATCGTGGCAATAAAAAAAAACTTCCTATATCTACTATAGGTTATATCTACACTACCCTATTCTTGTGCATAACTGTGTGAAGAAAGGCCTAAACTATACCATAATCCTATGGTAAGAAGGGATTATGAGATTATATGAGTGCATGTTTATAAACTATTTGTATAAACTATATGCTAAGGTGTTAAAACCTTAGATGCAATATAATATATGCTTGAACCATATGGTATAATGGGTTTATGTTTATGGCACAAATATATGGCATCGAAAATTTGTAAGAGCATGAATATGGAGGGTTTAAGACTTAAGATATGGGGTGTGGTAAACGATGGTGCATTCAACGTGATTCCAAACTATAGGAGAGTGGGTTTTTATCTAAATGATAGTGGTAGACACGGTGGAAAATTTAATGAGTCGTAGGAAGCGCGGGAAGAATGCCTCAAGTGTTATGCAGGGTTTTTGTTCATTCATTTGGTTTTTGATGGTGGTGGAGAGGGTGGACTCTCCCTCTTGGTGTGAGATGTGATTCTCATGATGCACAACCAACAAGAATTCATGCTCTCTTGACATGTATGTAATATCGTTGGTATGCACATTGTAATTTTGGTTTGGTTTATGGTTTTTGAATGCATACTTCTGATGGAAGTGTTTTGGTCTGTGCATGTGACAGGGCATGAGTCCTTTGCGTGGCTTGGGGTAGTTCTGTAGGTTTCTTGTGCAACCAATTTCCAGGTAAGCCCCAAATTTGGCAATGGCCTTACACTCGTTGTGTGTTTTAGCAGAGGATTCAAGTTTACTTGTGGGAAATGCATTGTTGAGTCATTTCGTTGTTTGAGGTTTGGATAAAAATCTTGGCATTCATATATGCGACTTTGTAGCATTTCATGGCTCTACCATATGTAATTTTTGGATATGTATAGACTATTAATAGCCTTGATTTGCTCTGTGTATAAAATTATCGTTTTGCAACATATGTTTTTGGTTTTATTTAATCTTAATGAGAAACTCTGTTTGGGTAACGGCCCCGTGTTTATTTTTATGATGCATTTTAAATTATTTTACAGTTCCATTTCTTGCAATGGCACTCATGATGATTCAACTGTGTAAAGTATGAATAATGGTAGCACAGGGAGATATGTCGAAAACACGAACAAAAAAAGTAGTTTTTTTATGACAAATATGTCTATCAACCATTATGGTTGACTCATTTTATTGGAATTCTATTGGTTCTTGAAAACCAACTCACAAGAACTTATTGTTGGTGAGTTTTCTTATAAGGCCCATTTTAGACCCCAAATTCCCTCTAATGATTGGTGAACCTTTGCTTTGACTCTGGGTCTTAATGCTTTGGTAATTTTAATAATTATATTTCTATGTTAAAGGTTGTAGCATTTTATTTAAATGTTTGTTTGGTTTTACGAAATTATTTTTATGGTTATTTTTATTCTCAATTTGGTTTGAGGTTTAGGAGTTTTCGGATCTCTCGTTTGTTTTTTCTTTACATTTGTAGTTATTAGTTGTTTTTAAACTCTTTTGGAAATGGTTTAAATTAATGACTTCGTAGATTTGATATGTGGTCTGCATTTTTATAATTACAAATGGTTTATTAAATGTTTTGATGGAGAGTCTATATAATGTTCCATTTCAACGAATAAATGAGTTTGTTTAGTTTTAAATAATATTAGGGTTTGTTTTACCTAGATTTGTGAAATCTTTGGTTTTAACTTTAGTGTATCTAGTAACAAGGGTTTTAACCTAAGTTACCCTCTTTGATATTTAAACTATCTATATATGTTTAAATTAAAACTAGGAGAATTTAAATTATAAATTCCTCTCTAGGAAATAAGAGGTAAGTTTAATTTGAACGAATTGAATTAATATGCAATATAAAATTTAACTCTAGAGGTTATATAGAAATAACTGAGACTAAGTTTCAATAATTTAAACTAATGGACATCTAGTTGAAGCATGTACTCAAAATGCAGATTTCCAAATCAAGATTATAAACAAGTAAAATCTGTAAGAACTAGAGAAAATAAAAACCTCATACCTTCAATTTGCACTTTATTAATGGCTAGAACCATGCACACTTAAACACACAGAATTAATAAGAACTTAGATAACTATGACGTCAGATTTGCCAATCAAATAACTTGGGACCTACCACGTTCCACCCAGCCATGACCTGGAACCGTTCCTGGTTTTAGTCCAGATCCCCTAGAGGCGGTTCCAACATGTAAGTAGTTTAGAGCTCCTAAAGGCAAGGCTTCTTCTATGTGAAATATCATGTTCTAAAGCAGATTGTTTTTTTTTTTGGAATGCTCTCCAAAATTCTTAGGAAGATAGAATAGAATAGGATCCCGAATCCTTTTCTTGGCTTGGGTATTTATACACAATATTTAGGGAAAATGGCAGTTAAACTTCACTCTTGAAAATAATATTTTAATTGATTTATGCAAAGTTTAATAATTTATTATACTTTAACTTAGGAACTCTTTTACTAGTTCCTACTTTGACTCTTTTAGGATTAAATATTTATTTAATTACTTTTAGTAAATATTAACATATAGATTATTTATTAATTATTATAGTTATTGTTATTCCCTTACATTTAATATAAGTACTTAACCTTTTACTCATAACATATAAAAACTATATATATACATATAACATTGTTAACATTTACTTTAGACATCATTTAGAATGATCTCAATCACATGGTACTTTCATTAGCTTATAATCATTTCTTTTATTAAGGCCTTCAGGTAGGGTTGGCCAATTAAGTTAGGCATCTCTAAACCTCCTTGCATGTTGGATTACCTCGTATATCGTGGTAGTTCTTCAGTACTTGATGAAAATTAGAAATTCAAAATTTCATTTATTCAACTTAAAAATAAGTAAGATGAGGTCAATGTTTATGAGAGTTGTTTTCATTCAACACAATTAATTTTCAGTAACTTACGCTAAAACTTGGAGTTACACTTAGTGCAATTCGAGAACCTTTCGCTCAAGACTAATGCTAGGATGTACTTGTATAATACATTTAGAGATACAATGGCCAAGGATCCGATGTTCGAGAGCTTATGCTCAACATCAATTTGGAATGCTCCAACGCTTATGCCCAACACTTCCAATTCTTATATCTCATGTGCTTTAGAGCTTATGCTCAACACAAACATTTCATAACTCATGTGCTCCGGAGCTGGCGCTCAACACAAACATCAAAACACTCATGTGCTCAAGTGCTCACACTCAACACATAAATAAAATAAATCATGTGCTCTAGAGCTCGCACTCAACACAAAATCTCATCAATCATGTGCTTCAGGGTCCACGCCTAACACATTGTAGAACTCAATTGTGTAATAAGTCTTGTGAACATTCTATAACAATAATCATCTCAGTATATGTATTTTAAGGTAAACCATATAATATAGTTAGTATATAATCCTACGACAGTACTTTTGTCCATGAGGGTCCATGGCCAACATATACAATTGTATACATACTAAATAAAACATATGCATTGGCTTACGCCCAATATATTTAACAAATCATCATACTCATGTGTAGTGGTGTCTTATGCCCAATATACAAAACATAAACATCAAAGCAACATCATGTGCATTGAGACTTATGCCCATTAGTGTTAGGTCAAAATTTGAGGTATTACATAGTCATAAACATCCACACAAACTACCAGATACACAATTCAATTCGTTGCAAGAAGAAACGTGCAAATTCACTGTATGGATTATGAGTTCGGGCTATCATTCTAACTTGTACCTGTCATGCCCTTTCCCATCAACATCTTACTTGGTATAAAGGGAACACAATCGTTGGGTGAACGCCTTGTTGGATGCGTTGTAGAAAGCACTTATTCATGTTATGGTTTCCTTAATGATATTGAATTACAATTACGGTTGTTGATGATACCGATGTACTAACGTTAGAGTGGCAGTTGTATACTATTGTATATCATTTTTCAACTTGAATGTATGCATAAAAATGATGGTCAACCGGTTTGAGTGATGCAACTGATAGTAATTCTAATGAGTACCAATGATTTACTTTCAAATCTAACACAGTAATATGGTGAATGCCTTTCCAAGGACATTTAGGTCATTGCTCCTTACACTTATTGTAATGTTGCTTATCATAGAATAAATCACATTATTAAAGTAATATCGACTACCATACGAGTATACTACACAACACTTCCACTTTAAAATTTGACTCTATTAGGAACTGAGCTTTAATCTCGAAAGAGAATACTATGTTTAAATGTCTAGGGCTTTCTCCTAAGAGGCTTAGGATTCTAAAGCAGTTAAGGATAAGTGACTAAAAGACTAAGGTGACCTTGATCACTTGCGGTGCACTGGTAGGACATGCAAGCCTTACCATTTCAATCGAAAACAATGACTAAAAAAAATAAATCATATAAAATAACTTCTATAAATATTTAATTGCTTTCTATCACCTTATTCTTTATACATACTAAACTACTTTTTATTATAAATATTAAACTACTTTCTATCACGTTATCCTTTACAAATATTAAACTACTTTCTATCACATTATTCTTTATAACATTTTAAAGCTTACTCACATTAGTTATACATTTTGATTTTGTTATTATTATTATTTGGAGATTATATATGTAATTTAATTCAAAGTGGATTACATTTTCTGTTATTATTATTTAAAGATTATATATATGATTTAAGTCAAAGTTGATTACATTTTGTATTAAATATAACAACCATTATAGCATAATTCCATATTATTAGACTTTTGTGTGCTCAGATTATTTTGAAAACCTATTTTAAGAAACCAAATTTTAATTATTC
The DNA here is from genome assembly GCA_001517045.1 of Pseudotsuga menziesii. NCBI lineage: Eukaryota > Viridiplantae > Streptophyta > Pinopsida > Pinales > Pinaceae > Pseudotsuga > Pseudotsuga menziesii. The sequence goes on along the minus strand of LPNX010194837.1, from coordinate 70,394 downwards.
AAATACTATAAAATGAATACCATTTAATTTCATAATTGGTAATTCAATTCAAAAATTCATTAAGTAATTGAGATATATAATGATTAATACTTATTTACTTTCTTCTTAAAATAATAAATAATAAAGAGTTTTCTATTTCAAAGTACATTATATTTTAATTGTTAAATAAGACTTTTGGTTGTAAATAATATGTAAATCTCCACAATGTGTTGAAGGGATGAGGTGAATCCTTCCAAAATCGAGTGGAAAATGAACAATCAGATCTAACCCATCTTTGGAATCAACTTTGATCACGGCTATTCTGAGCCTGTCCTTTTATTCCTATATTCATATAAATAAATTATCAGGAACATGTTTCTCACTTCAAATGCTCAGACGATCCTTTGGACCAAGTTAAGTGTATAATAAATGCTGGAGAATACTTTCAATGATAAAAGGAGTTTGACTTGTAGGTCTGCGTTAATGAATTTCTATAAAACATTTACCACTCAACTCCTTCAGTGCGTTGCAACAATCTTAAGAAGGAACGAACTGTGGTAAGGGGAAAGAGATGAGTACAATTGCAATTTCTATGCAGACAATGGAGAAATTCAAACCCCATCTTGCACAGGTTGCAGTTCAGGTGGCCTTTGCAGGCATGAATGTCATCACTCGAGTTGCTCTTGTTGATGGAATGAACCACTTCGTCTTTGTTACTTACAGACAGATTGTTGCTACCTTGACTTCTTTGGTTTTTGTTCTTGAACGGTATGTACTCAATTATTTTTCTTATATTTTTTCTAATTTGTTGGGGATGGGTCTAGGCTAGGCCAGTCCAATGTTAAAATGAACTATCTTCTTATATTTTTTCTAATTTGTTGGGATGGGTCCAGGCTAGGCTAATCTCAATGTTGAATAAAAGAGCTATTTTCTTACCTCTGTCACCAAGTTTATAGAGTTGAATTTCCTTTAGTGTAGCTCTTACCTTTATGAATTCAACAAATGAGCTTTATGCTATGAACTATTCAATAAACATTTTTTATTTTTATTTTTTTTCCAACCCATATTACCTTGAGTAGCAGGAACTGAACAGGTGATCTTTGACTTTTTGTTCTTCAACAATATGTATTCAATTGCTGAAATAAAGTTTATTTTATTTTTTATTTTCCAATTCCTCTACACGAAGAAAGATCCTCAGATGGATCAGTTTAATTCCCAACATGGACCTTAAAGTGCAAACAGTATGTATTAAGGTTAGCTGAGATTCCGCAGTGAGTATTCATGGCATCTAATGGAGAATCTGCGGTGAGAAGATTTGTTGTCAACGTTTCGAACCAAGCGTGGTTCATCTTCAGGACAAGGCAATGCCTCGAGATTGAACATCTTTCATTGGTGTATTAATATAGGAATCGTCACTTTCGCTTGAGATGGCCGACAGGGTTTGTCTTGTCTAAGGTAAAATTAGGGTTAATATTTTTTGATCAATATAATTTATTGTTTTATGTAATCTTAATTAATTAATTTATTAAACTTTTAGGGTTAATACACTTAATAAGAATTTGTATTTAAAATATTGTATTAACAATTATTTATTAAAGTTTTTTAAAAACTTTTTAACTAAATATATTAAATTTTTATTTATTTAATTATTCTTTATTTTAAACATTTTATGTTTAGTTTTAAGAAAATGTTTTAAATTATTAATATTCTTTTAAAATTCCTTTTAAGATATTTTATTATTTTGTTAAATTTTTTAGATTTATTTAACTTATTTTAATTTATTAAGTGAGATATAAATAATTTTAAAATTTTTTAGGAGCTCAATTATTAGGTCCTTTAACCTAATTAGGGAAGAATTTGAAGTTAAAATTTTTTCTTCATATGTTAAAATTTTTTTTTTTTAAATTTTAAAATTTTTAGGAGTTCAATTATTAGGTCCTTTAACCTAATTAGGGCAAAATTTTAAGGTAAAATTTTGTGTTAAAATTAGGGAAATTTTTGGGGAAGAATTTTTAGGGTGAAAAATAGGGGAAGTTTTTAGGGAAAAATTTAAGGACAACATTTTAATTGTAATTTTAAGTATAATTATATTATAATTTTAATTTAAGTTTTTTAAAAATTTTTGTTTTAATTATTATTTAGCTTGGTTAGGTTGGGCAACCATGATCGGCTAATAGACAGGCCGTCATCTCTGTTTAAGCATTTAGGGTTTTTTACTATCTCTATAGCTTCTCTAATTCTCTTCTTTGACCAGTTGTCAACTTGTGCTAACACTTGCATATCTTCGATTTTAATAGGGTGTTTTGTGTTATGCGAGTGTTTCGCTAAGGCTGACTTCTGGGTTCTATTGAGACGGATATCTGCACAGTGTTCTTTAACTCTAGTTCGGATGGACCGACCTGTTTCGCCAATGTAGGCTTTCCCACATTCACAAGGGATGAGGTAAACCCCCTTTTTAAGACGTGGGTCAACAGGATCTTTCACAGACCTAAGTAACTTCCTAATGTTGTTAGGAGGGGAAAAAACTAAGTCA